>VXBA01000115.1:540671-600644 GCA_013399895.1 Serilophus lunatus
TGAGTTGGGGTTAGAAAGGGAAGTCAGGGCCCTGCTGAGACACAGGGCTGGGATAGAGCAGGTTCTGTAAACACCAGACACGAACATCAGATAAGAGGGACAGAGACGGCGAAAACCAGACATCACAACAGCCTGGAACAACATCTCAAGGTCTCCTAGAAGAGGAGGATGTGCCTGTCTGCGACGGGATGATGGCAACGAAAGCCCAGCCCTCGAAGGGACGGGGCGGAGAAGAGGGTGGGCTCGGAGCAAGAGGGGCCAACCCGAGCTGTGTGACGGCTGTCACTCAGGAGGGGGATATAAGCCCGGGACAGTCATGTGATCGGGGAGCGGGGATTTGGAATAGATCTGTAGCCCTGCTCCCTGGGCAGAATAAACACACTTTCTCATAACGAGGCCTGCATTGTGAGTTCGGTTTCCGCAAGTCAGTAAGAAGGAGGGGGTGCGGAGAAAAGGTGTCTCTTATTGTCTCTCACTCTTAAGCTCTTACCTTGTTAGTAATAAACTTAACTATTATTCCTACATGAAGTCTTGTTTTGAATGTGCCTGTGATGAGCAAAGAATCTGTTGTAGTCCTTATCTCAACTAACAAAACCTCTTGTTATATTCTCTCTCCTCTATTGCTGGGTGAGGGGGAGTGAGAAAGTGGCTGTGGTGAGCCCCCCGCACTCAGCCCGGGTTAAACCACTACAGATATGAATGAGTTTGGCCACTGAACTGATACATTTGGACATTTGAACTTGCTCAGAGCCTTTTGTTTAGGTGAGGTCAGCACTGATCTGTGTTTGGTTCAACGCTATAAGAGCTGAATTTTGGAAGCATCAAGTTTTTGCTTCCTTCTCAGAGCCTTGTTGCATTGTAAGACTGTATTTATTATGACTGCTCTCCTTTACTGGCCATCACCTTGCACTGGGTGAGTCGTGTGACTGCTGATGCTAGCCATCAGACAGGGAGGAGTTTTATTGAGGCATTCAGGTTCATGAAGCCTACCTGTATATTACATGGACAGACAGAATATGTTTCCTTTAGGGTTAAGGCACATCAATGTTGAAGGTAAGGATGCTCAAATTCTGGCTGCAGTCCTTGCAGACCAGTAAGGGAACAAAACCTCTCTAAAATGCAGTCTGCTATTTTCTCAGTAAATATTCATAGTCTACCTTTGTCATATCTCATAATCCACTTTCTGAGAATGTCATACAGGGCTCTTAATGCTGCACAAGGTGCGTGCTGTTCACAGGTGGACAAATGCAAACAGAACCCTGGAGACAGTTCCTGAGAAGGTGCACACAAACCCAAAGAGTTGGCACAAGCAAGTCAGTTTTTGCCTGCCACCTAAAACTTTTCTGGAATGATGACTGCTAGAGAGTTACTTGAGTTATGACCAGCACTAAAAATCTAGGAATAGCACTTAATTGTGTCTGCGAGCTATAAACTGTAATGCTATTCATTAGTTACTTCTTTGTGATGATTAAACTATTTGAATAGAAGTACTAAAGATACAGCAAAACCAAGAATGACTGCATAGAGTATGCTCAGCATTATCAGGTTATCTTAAAAGCTCTAAGAGATATATTTAAAAAATATTTGGAAGATCAACCAGAGAGAAAAATGTCAAACATCAAAGATCTGTGTTTTCTGCACAAGCTGCATTTCTGATGTCATCTGGATTATTGCTACAAGGTATGGCAAAATCTTTGAATTGAGCTTTTTCTCCTAGAAACCTTAGAGTCTTCAAGTTCTACACAAATTCTGCTTCAAATTATTGAAGCTAGAGAGAAACCCAAAGAGACCTAATATAGGGAAGTGCGGCTTTCAGGAGAGGGTAGAAAAAACAAGTGGAAAGCCATTAGAATTTGTCAAGAAATTTACCATTGCATTCTTCCCTCCTACCTTTTCCCTTATTTTTGTAAGCAGCCATAGTCAACTGTTTGACAGTTCAGTGTGGGATATTTGCTTTTGAATTGAATACAAATGTCCCTGAGAGTTATCATTCGTGCTCTAATCATCTATTTAGCAACTGCATCTGGCCTTTTAATATGGAGGCTCTGACCATATCTCCGAGTTCAATTTGTTTCTGGATCTTCTATTAACAATATCTATGCAATTGCATCACTGTTATATATTGACTTGAATTAAGTGATCTTTGAGTGTGTGGCAGGTTATTGACATTTAGGCAGCTCAGATTTTCAGCACTTTCCTTTTCAAAGTCCTTTTGCTTCCTCCAGGTGGGAGGATTGGTGCATGTGGAGACACGGAGATGTTTGTACCTGCCGGATTTTGCAGGGACTTTGTGATGGCTGTTCATGCCATCAGAAATACAGAACCAGGAGTCTGCATTTCAATGCTGAGTGAGGCAAAACACATGGAGGGTGGTGGCAGAGAACAGGGTTATGAGAGTTTAAGATGACTGAGTAACACACAGTATGCTAGAAAAGCAGAAAGGGTTGAAGAAAAGTGAGGTGGTAAGATTGGAGTGGTCAAAGTGAAGTCCTGTTGCTAAGATTGGACAGAAAATGGTTGCTGCAGTTGAGGCAGAAGGAGTTATATTTTGGCAATGTAAATTGAGAAGCATTTTGTGAAACGGAAAAAAACGGAAGTTAGATACGTTATGCAGAAAACTATGGTATTGACACATAGCTGAGCATTGGAGAGACGGACCCAAATAATGTTAGAGGTGAAGACCTAGTAGGATACTTGGATAAAAAGAGGTCTTGAGGTAAAAGCTTTTATGAGAGGCAGGGTGCATTATACTCTCCCACAGAAAAAGAAGACAGTGAGGGGTAGCTTTGCAAAAGATTATTTTGTCCATATTGAGCTTGAGTTATGCTGTTAATTTAGGCTGAATGTCTGTGTTCAGTTCAAATGGTCTGAAGCTGAGCACCATTATTGCTAATTACCCCCAGAACCTACAATTTCCTGCCAAAACACAAATGCAGATGTGCTGACACATCAAGTTTCCATGGTTTGGTCTGAAGCCACCTTATATGATACATTTGGTGCCTGCAAGGAGAACCAATTTGCTACTGGCAGGTAGCAGTTTTTAAATCTCTATAGAGTTTCGCAGAAGGCCATCTAGCAGAGACAGCTTGGAAATGGCTGTCTCGGTTCCCCTTGCTCCAAGGCTTTTGCCTTACCAGCCTGATGCTTCCATGAGGGAAATGGATTGACGGTGCTTGTTCCAGCAGGGTTGCTATTGCTACAGCTAATTATCTGGTTTGAGCCAAGGGTTACTCTGCTGCACGTCAGAGACTAGCTTTGAAGCCAGAGCAGTCTATATATCGCCAGGAGAGTTCACAACAGTGGACTCAGACTACCCATTGGGGAGAAATGTGATTGCTGTTGCCCTTTAGTGCTGTGCTGTGTTGTGTGCCATGCTAACTCATTTTCCTGCTTGCTGAACAACTGGATGAGGTGTAAAGCTGAGGGCTGGACTGTGAGCAGTAACATAGGAGGGAGATCTGGCTGGCTCGGAAAGTGCTGCAAACACTGCTACCAGCCACCTCAAAAATATATTAAAAAGAGAACTATACTGGAGTCACATAGCTGATTGCCAGATTTCAAAGGACATTGGTCCTTTGGCCTACCTGAGGGAATGGCAGATATAAACGATTGTGAGGGAAGGCTCAGGGTTATAGAGGCTGCTGTACTTTTGGCAGGGTCACAATCTGTTTTTTTGCAGCATGGTGCCATTTGGCACAAAAAGCAGTAGCAGCCTGATGATGATTATTTAGAAAAAGAAAGCTACTTAGAGCTGCAGCAGAGTCTGGCTCTGCCAAAATTGTCCCTAAGCTCCAAAAGGGTTAGGCTGAAGCTTGAACTGCATGAAAGATTGATGCAGGAGGGTAGGTTGTTACTGCGTCTGCCAGTCACCCTGCCTGCGGGTAGCATGGGCAGCTGGAGAGATCTGCTGGGGGACATGTTCCACAGAGTCAAACTATCTTCCTCAAACTAAACTGTTTCCCCTCAAACACTTGCTTTGAAAGGCTTTTCAGCTTGGCAGGTGCGACCATCACTGACAAGCCTGTACCTCCCCATCTCCATGGCGCAGTGCATGGAGGCTGGCAGTCACCAAATGAGCAAATACTTGCTTCTGCACAGCCTCTGAGAGTGAGAGCACATGGCCTTTAGTGGCAGCAGGGCAGAACAGGACGCAGGGGACCCTGGGCACTTATAATATGTATTTCATAATGTGCTGCGTGGAAAACAGAAACAAACCAGCAGTGAAAATAAGGCTGTCCAAAAACTAATTTCCACAGTGAGCTGCTTCTCTCTTGGCTTTTGAAGATTATTTCATTTTGGTTGAGTTAATAACTGAGAACCTATGAGAGCTGTATGAAAGAAAAGAACAGCCATAAGTTTGGGACATAAGGAACATAAACGACAATCTTGCACCAAGTTCTACTTTTTCTTTTCTCTTGTGTCGTTTGCCACAAATGTGACACAATAGTGTTTTTAGTATCCCTTTATGCAAAGAACTAGGTCTGACTGTTTCTTTGGTCTGTGTTGCTTATATGTTGTGATCCACAGTTATCTCCTGCTCTTTTGAAGAGAAATGCATTGCCCAGTAGGCTAATTCTGGTTATTAGATTGTGATGGGAAGTAGGATCTGGTGGAGAGCAATGGGGCACCGACACCTCTTAATATGGTCAGAATTTCTGTATCTGAGATAGCAACAGCAATTTTAGCACAGCACTGCCTTATAGCACCAGTCCAGCATGAGCTCTCAGGGGTTACTTAAAACACCTATATAAAACAATTAAAAGGGAGAGCAGGAGGATGCTCCTGTTGAACATTACTTGATTGTAGCTCAATAGCTACAGTGTGCCACATCCCACAGACAGTGTCATGCGTGTTAATGGCCTCTGTGGAGGAGTGACTGTGATATAGGCGGTTGTTGTGTTTGCTGTCAGCTGAGGACTGTATTCAGTAATTTGAAGATGACACGTCATCAGCTCCTGTGCAGCCGTGGCATGTCTCTGGCTGCTGAGTTCCCTGGCACTTCCAGAGTTGGATTCCAAGCTGGTTGTAGTTTGGAAGTGATGCTGTACCATGCATTGGGCTTTTTATCCTCCTTTGTTTACTCTTCCCTTGCTTTCTGTCCTTGAATTCTAATTAATCTCACCCTTTAATTTAACTAAAAAAAACAAACAAAACAAAACAAAACCCAAAAGACTTTTTTTTCTTCATGTGTTCCTGTTCATATGCTGTTTATCCCCCAAATTTAATCCCAAAGTCAAACTGCTTTACACAGATAGGGAAGCATTCTGTATCTAAATTGTTGCAGTCATAAGCAAATAACACACAGGTAAACTTCTCATAAAATATCAGAGTAGATGTACTGTGAGTACATGAATGTTGACTGGCTAATAATCAGGAAAGGCTGTGGACTGAACTTTATATAAAAATGTGAGGGTGGTATTTATCCTGCCCTGCTCTTAGGATGTCTGTGTGCATTCTCATTCTGCCTTTTACAGTACTGGTACTTCATCTTTAATAAATCAAAGGCAGCTTTTTCTCACTTGCGTGCTTTCTGAAGGAGAGGATTTCAAGTAATACTCTAAACACTTTTGACATACAGATGATGTCTGATGAAAAGTGCTAATAGTAGTCTTTTATTTACAGATGCGTTTAGAAATATTGGAGGAAATGAGTTTATCGTCTCTTCCTCACAGGAGGAGAATGAGACACATTGTCCCTTTGTCCTCTATCTCCTAAAGAGTCTGAGTTCCTGTTATCCCAAGAAGAAACTCCTTTACAGTTATCTACCCAGGAGAGTTTCTAACATGACTCTTTTGTTATGCCTGGGCACCCTGGTGACTCGGTTGCCATTGATGTGAGTGTTTCTCTTTCTAGTCAGCTCCTGCATGCCTGCCGTATGGGCTGACGCCTGTCAGCTGCCCTGGGCGCTGCTGCTGGAGCATCTCCTGGATCAGTGGGCTCCTCATCATTCAGTGAGGAATCAGCGGGAGCTGCAGGCTGTTGGCACATTCCTGATCTTGATCTTAAATTAATTGACACAACTTGAATCTTTGGAGATGATGCCAGAGGAAAGAACAGAAGACCTGTGAGATAGCAAAGAGTAAATATGATTTTAAATGCCCTGAGGCTAGCTCAGTTTCTTAGAGCCTGGTGCTAATAATAACAAGGTTATGGGTTCAAACCCTGTATGAGCCATTCGCATAAGAGTTGGACTCAGTGATCCTTGTGGGTCCCTTCCAACTTGGAATATTCTGTGAAATTCTGTGAAAACTGTCTGTTGTGCCTTGTAGCCATACAAGCTTCCATTTACAGCTTTTGGGACTTGCTGTTATCTCAACACCTCTGTGGGGTTTTTTAGCCAGGAGAGGTTCAGTACTATATGAGATGATGATAACGGGCTCTTCATGCCCCTGTGTATCCTCATGTGTAAGATTGGCAAAACAATCTTGTCACAGTTGTAAAAGCTACTGCTGCAGTGTTTGGAAAAATGTGCAAAAGAGAAGGAATTCTGTTCTGAATTAGGTTCCTGGGTGTAATGAAGGAGACTTTGTAATTGGAGTGCTACAGAAATACTGTACCTTTCGTAAGGGCACACTTAGAAAAGATGCTCTCACCTACAAAATTGTAACTTCTTTCAGAAATCAAAATAATTCATGTGTCTTTTTTCCCTCTCCATCTTTTATATAGGAAACCAGTTACATAAAGCTCCTTTTTTTTTTTGCTTTTAGCGCTGCCTTCTGTAGGTCACACTAACTAAATTACTCTAAGTTGTTCCAAAATCCTCTGTGTTTTTCTGCTCTGTGCCTCACTGAAAGTGTCACAAATGAAGACAGCCAAAGACACAAATAGTGTCTAAAGTGTACATATCTGAGATTTGCATATGTTCAGAAATTTACCGGCCTTGTTTCCAAGAAAAGTGAGGATGAATCACCCTCTACTGGGGCCTTTTTCTCTGAGCTGACTGCACAGAATCTTTAGCTTGGTGTCAGGCAGCTGAAGTTATAGGTAGCATCCAAGAAAAGAATATTCAAGATCCAAGAAAGAATATTTCTCTTCTGAAAGAGGGATCGAGCTGGTATTAAAGCACAGAGTAATGGGAAAGTGAAACATGTGCAGATACCATGTGAAGGACAGAGGTGTGGACTAAGAGCCCGGCATACCAAACAGCATAAGACAGTTAAGACTTCCTGGGAGTACAAAGCCAATTGACTGGAAAAAGGATAATGTCTTTTTCAAAGCAGGTAATGTTTGAAAGTAGAAGTGATGATTTGTATTTCTCGATACAGAACATTCAGACATGTATGTACAGACAGAGCCTATCTGCCCATATTTCAGGCACCCATAACTCACTGCCTAAATGATGAGGTGTGTTCCAGATCCAGTCCAGAAAGCATTTAAACACATTTACGCATCTGTGACAATACGACCGAGTCCTCTTTGGTACACAAATGCAGCATGCAGCTGTTTGCACTTCACAGACCCACAGAATAGTGTAAGTTGGAAGGGAACTCTGGGGACTGTCTAGTCAAACCTCTGTGCAAAGTAAGGCCATTCAAATCAGATTGCTCAAGATTGCGTCAAGTTCTGAATATCTCCAAGAATGGAGATTCCTTAATCCTCTTCCCTGAGAAGCAAGTTCCAGTGTTTGATCATCCTTGTTAGTGGTGAAGAATAGAAACATTCTACTATCTAGTTGAATTTCCTCATTTTACCTTGTGTCTGTTGCCTCTTATCCTGTTGCTCTGTACCTCTCAGATGAGCCTGAGTTTATCCTGGCTACATTTTCCTATTAGGTAACTGTAGACATCAGTAAGATCCTTCCTTGAAGCCTTTTCCTCTTAATGCTGAACAAGCCCAGCTTCCTCAACTTCTTGGCCATCATGTGTTCCAGCTCACTAACCATCTTGTTGGCCTTTGCTGGACTTGCTCTGGTGTGCTGATGTCTGTCTTATAATGGTGAACCCCAAATCAAACACAAAAGTCCAGAAGCGGTCTCACATGTACTGAATAGAGGGAAAGAATCACTTTCCCGGACCTGCTGGCTAATGTGACTTGGTATGCAGCAAGCATTTCCTTCAAGGACACCCTACTGGTGTACTTAAGTTGCAAATGTTCATCCTGTAGATATGCCATCTATTCACCCAGTTAGAATATAAGAAACACAGGGAAGAGACATAGCAGGATAGATATTGAGCTGTAATTAAACACACAATCCTAATGAACAAACTTCTGATGAGTCATGACTACACTAGATGAAAAAGTCTGACCAGGGTTGCCATCACACAATTTGTAGTTCTTACAACTTCTTTAGAAATATCCTTTCCACAGTGAGATTTCAAAAGGAATTTCTCATGTTCATTCCAAATTTACCACAAATAAAGATGAATGATAGGTGGTTGTTTGAGCAGCAATCCCTTACCTATGGGTGCTGGAAACATAAAAAGTATTAGTGGTTTTATCTTTAGCTTATGAGATTTCTGTTTGAAATTTAGCAAATTATATAACATTCATCATGCTAAAGAAGGTCCATTGGTAAGAAGATAGAGAATATTAAAAAGGTATAGAACAACTTTTATCTAGTTTTTCCCTTACAAGTTTTATACATCTCCTCTATAAGTGAAAGACCTTGGCACCTAAGCAGCCATTTTGGAGATGCCAACCTATTTCCTTCATAGATAACTGCTTAATAATGGAAGAGCTCTAATTTTGTTAAAAAAAAAAATGCATATGAGGTAATGAAAGTTAAAGATTCCTGGGTCACTTTTATATGATAGCCACAGAGAGTGTTGAGAAACATTAATTTGTGAATTAATTATTTAACAATATCTTGAATATCTTCAAGAAAACAAGGCTATTCTTATCTCTAAGACTGAAGGCTTCTGATTGCAAATATGTATCTATCAGTTCTATTTGGCAAAGTTTGTACATTAAGATTTTTGCTACCTTGCCTTCAAACGCTGATCAAAATATTGCATAGCAGTTCCAGATTGTAAGAGAGGTAATATCTTTTCATTATTGATAATAAAGTGCTAATGGTAAATTTGGTGTAATAGCTGTAGGCCTGGCCAAAGCTCTCGACTTACTGAGGCATTATCACATCATACATGCTGATAAAAACATTGAATTAGAGACTATTCCAACAGAAAAATTTCAAGGTCTGTATCAGAACTATTCTTACTTAGAAACCAAACTGGACTTGAGAGTGACAGTTATTCTGGTCTATAAAAGTTCTGTATAGGGCCAGTCATAAGTCCAGATTTCATGTAATATCACCTCTGTCTTCTCATTTATTAATTAAGGAACAGCATATCATCTTTATAATAAATGGTGGGAAAACACTAGCCTTGTGTTTTGCAGATACATCTCCTATTAGAAGGGATTAGTATCCAAATATGATAAAAAATTCTGAGTTACAGAAATGGGTTCTGTCCTTATGATAGTCTTAAAATAAATACAGAGGTTATACATAAGCATTACCTAGTATAAAATACTTTGTTATTCTAAATAAGTACTGAAAAATTAAGTGAAATAAAACTGGTAATATAGAGGAAGATTAATTTGAGATATATTTGGCAGTCTAAATTGATTTTTGGAAGAGTATAATCTATTTGTCACCTTAAATTTAACTAATTTGATGGTTCAATAAATTAAAGCACCACAAGTATCCAGACACACTTTTTTTCTGTTGGTATATGTGCTGTTATGCAGATATGCTTGTGAGAAAAACACCCAAAGCATCATTTGTCTAATGTATCGTGTATATAGGGATCCTCTGTCCTTTTTGTCTCTTTTCCATGTAGCCATTTTATGTGGTAAAAAATAGAGAAGACATGCTGTTCCAAAGGGTATACAGGTTCAAAAACCTGTGCCATTTATGTCCATATCTGTGATCAAATCTACAAACTAGAAAATATCAAAATGCAGAGGCACTCTAGAGTATGAGAAAACTTCCAAGTTAATAAATTAAGGTTGTTCTGAAACTGTCCAAGATTCTGCAGATTCAGCAGATTCTGCAAAACAACCTGGGGGCTCTAGAGGATACGAGCAGGCCATTTTTATGTCACAGGAAGATGTGGTGATGACATCCATAATATGGACAAAAGCCATTGTTTGAAGATGGAATGCTTCCAGATAAAGCTGGAACAGAAGACAAACATTTCACTTTATAACTCTTCCACTTCTTCAGATATTAGGTACTCAGTTTTTTAAAAGAATTGACATGTGGCATTCATGCAATTATGTTTTTTTCTTGGTTTTATGGTAGAACATTTGTTTCAGATTATATTAGGGAAAACTGGACTTTAATAAGGTTTCATGGAAGTAATCCAAAGAATTAAAAAGCATGTGTAAGAAAGCATAATTTACACAGCTTTGTAAAAGGTTTTGCAGGTTTATCAGAATATTTGATTTTGAGTTTGGCTTCATATTCTCTATAACACACCCTGTAGGTGGAGGAAGGACTCCTGCAGATTTGCTGAGCATGATTTTCCTTTTACAAGAAACATGTATCTCTTGGATTTTCGTGGCAGGCTGTTTAAGCAGGAGATCACATATGTTGAGTTGCGGCCAAAGTGCTGACCAGACCCAGGAAAGTCTAGGCTAATCCAGCATTTTAGACGTGGATATGGGGCTATCTCTTAAGCATATATCCCCAAAACTAGGCAGACATAACTTGTGATCCTCCTTTTGGAAAAGGAAGCCAAACTAGTCTGTAGGATTTTGTACCGTGACCATTGCGAATCAGTGAGATGAGTTATGGATTGCTGTACCTCTGAGAGAAAGGTGTACTAGAATGCCTTTGGAGGGTTTTATAGTCTCCATAGCTATTGCTTCCTTATTTTCATTAATTAGGTTATGCTTTATGGATCTGAAGGGCAAAATAAAACAGACCTGAGACAGGTGAGCACCAGTATTTGATGATAAGAATAAGCTTCTGTGGGGGGTGGATTTGTGAGAGCAGTCTTGGCGTACAGGAAGGGCTTTAAGTAAATATTTCTGGTGCCAGAATATAGGGCAGATTAGAAGCCTCATGATATAATGCAGAAAAATGATGAGGTGGGTTTGTTTAGTTTCTTTGTTCATGTTGTTTTGGGTTTTTTTGGGGGATGTTTTTTTTTGCATATGCTGTTATTTCTGGGAAGTGCATTATATTGGCTCACAGAAGTTTGGACTTCCAAGCTATTCCTGGGGAATATGGGCTGTTGAAGGCCTTTTATAACATCTAATTTTTTCTAGTTTATTACCTTCTCTGTTTCCATTTCTGTTACACATTGCACACGTTTCTGACAAGGTGTCTTACATCTCCTTAATGTGTGGCCAGCCTTTGGCTTTTTCATTAATGTGCTTTATGGTATTCCAGGGACACAAGGTTGTTGTCTCTTGTTCTCTTCAATGTGCGTTTGCAGGTGACTTAATCTACCACAGCATGTTACCAGCAGAGGTGGAGGCCCCACTGCTCAATCTGTCTAGATTTGTGACTCTTGGCTATCCTCAGGCCCTCCAACATACTCTCAATTTTACTTAAATAAAATATGGACAATTTTCTTTCCCAATCCCTTGAAAACCTTGCACGTATTTGATAAGAGATGAAGAACTGAACAAGGACAGGTCCAGGGCCTGATGAGCTGTGTCCCTCCACAGTCCCCCTTAGCCATTGTCATTCTAGTGTTCCTTGGGCATATCAGCTACCTCAAAGAGGAGATGAGACTGTCTAAACAAAACTATACTAGGTAAATTCCCCTCTAACATTTAGTAATATCTGTATCTTCCTTTATGCCAATGAGAATGATTATTTATGGTGTTTTGACTCTTATTATCATTCATGCATTTCTGTGACTAAAGGCAACATTTTCTCTAAGTAGACTGTGAATTTCCTGATAAAACCAGCTAGTCTTAATTCTTCATTATTCCTGCATATCTTTGTAGCTGGTCCTATCTCTTTAGGCTCAGAAAGGATGACTAATTATTCTACTTGATCTTTACTTATCATGGGAGTACCATGTAAATTATTTCAAAAATGTCTGGCTTTAGGTTTCATAATTTATCTTCAGTATGACCTGTGCATTATGAAATGTGAGAAATATATGTCTTTCTAGCCCACTTCTTAGATTTGAAAATTTTGTATGCAATTTTATTGAGGGTCTTGAGACCTGTTGTTTACTTTGTCTGTCAGTGATATACTTCTATTCCCTCTAAATTAATTATCCTGGCTTCTGACTGGCAGCTTACTATTGTTAATCTAAAAATGTTTTCTTTAGAAATTCAAAACGTGCATATTACTTAGCAATTTAAAAGATGCATTTAGAAATCAACTGGCAGAAATAACAAAGATACTTTCTATCTTGTACATAGTACATATGTGCTTTTTTTTGGTTTTCCAAGTGTGAATAAAAACTCTCTCATGAGATCTGTGGGCCACATGTATTTGTTTTAGGTTTATTTGTGAGAAACTTCAGTGACACAAATAGAATTTTGACTCACAGAAAAGAACACACTGCATAGTGGAGAGCTGCAGTATACCTCGGAGGGGCATGGCTTCGCTCTTGCCGTCCATGTCGAGAAGTCTCAGATGCTTTCCTAACTTTTCATCTATGAACACACACTAGCCTACTCTGATCCACTCAGGGCTGTTCCAAGTTGGTCATACTGCACCCCATTATTATAATTTCTGTCATTGTTGTAGTAATGATGCGCATGGCTCTTTTCAGGCATTTTCATTTTCTCTGTTGCCTCAATAAAGAATAACTTATGCATCTGAGTTAGGGACTTTTTCAGGGAGAATTATTTGGGGTTTGGGAAATGCCCATAGGAGGTTGGGGGAATAGAGCCGAGGCCCTGCTGTCAGGCACAAAGCTAACATGAGAAGAGTCCCTGTAAACACCACACACGAACATCAGACAAAGGAGGCGGAGACCGAGGACTAGACATCACAAGGGCTAACTGGAACAACATTTCAAGGTCCTCCCAGGGAAAACGTGTTTCCCTGCAGTAAGGCAATAGTGACGGCAGCTCAGACCCTCGACGGGGGGAAGTTTCTGGGTTTCAGGATGAGGCGAAGAACAGGGAAGAGCCTCGAGACGGGGCCCATCTGCAATGAGCGACGCCTACCGCCGAGAAACAGTAAATAACTCCGCGGGTCACGCGGCTTCAGGGAGCGCATTGTTTGGAATAAACTGCAACGTGGTTCCTGCTGGCAGAATAAACATGCCTTCTCATAACGTGGCCTGCATTGTGAGGTTGGTTTCCGTACATCACATCAAATATTTATTAATATATTTATCAAATTGAAGACACAGGAATAAAACTAGACGTTTGCATTCCTTTATTCTTTAACATTTCACTCGAAATATTATAAAACCATGTATTCCATAGGGGATTTGTAGTGGCTGAACAGCATGCCTAAGAATTTCTAAAACAAATTTTATTTTCAAATTTTCTTATTGTCATTTTTTAGAAGACATTTCTTAAATTTGGTTACAGAAATTGTCTGAAAAATACTGTTTGTCTCAATAGTATCACCTTTTGTCTTCTGCACTTGTTTTAGTTTATTAAAGTTGTTCTTTTTTCTCCGCAAAATAAACATACTGACTGTTGTTTGTTCATTCTTGGAAGGAGAAAGTCTTCTGAATTCACAATGAACACACATTTAGAACTGGTACTTTTACTAATTATCTAATGCTGTAGAACTTATGAGGGTAATTCTGTTTAGCACCTTTTCATCTGCTTTCTTAGGAAAGTTTATGCATGTTAAATTGCATACTCACTGGATAAAATCAAGAAATATTCTGGAACAGAGCCAGGACACCTGATCTGTCCTCTTCAACTTGTAAAACCTGATTTATACTCCATTTAATTTTTCATTATCTGATCCTGTGAATTTTGTACTCCTGGCTGATCAATGATTGTGTTTCAAAACTTCCCTCTTCAGTATCCTTCTCATCTGGGAGGTGCTGCTGTGGGATTGTGTCTTGCATTTGTTTGGTAGGTGTTTTAACCATTAGGCTAACACTAAAAAATAACATAAACCTCTTCTTCTTTGAACGGTATCTCTTGAGTGAACTCCAAGCAGCTTGCCTTAGGGGTGCTCTAAATACACTTTCCATATCAGATCTATTCTGATCACAGGTGGGGTCTGCCTTTAGCTAATATAAGGATGTCAGGTCTGCCAGGGAGGCTCCTCAAGGTGGGAAGTACAAGAGAGTAGGTTGTCTTGGCTGACTCTGTGGGCACAGAAACATCAGATGATCAGAAATCAAAGAATATAAGGAAAATCAGACATGACTTGTGGATGGCTAAATAAGTCCATGACTAAAGAACAAGGATATTCTCCTTGTCTTGCCAAGGCTAGATAACTCTGGAGGGATCATCCTTCATTTGCCCACCAAATCCTTTTTGCAGAAGACAGAATTTCAGATTTTCCCCTTAGCAGGGTTTTGCTTTTCTGTAACTTTATACTAGTTTGGATGATAAGTAAATAAGGTTTCCTGCAATGAGGTAATTACATTGTCGCAGTACCCATTAGTCAGAAATTTAGTCTTCCTTCCTTGATGTGGCAATTGTCTGAGTATTTGAGAAGGCAGAGTCTGAGCATAGCATGATGAGAAAAGCCTCCACACTGTCCACACTGCTGTGATGGAAGAATTCAATACAGCAAATGCCACAACACCAGGTACCCCACTATAAGCAAGAGAAAGTGATGGCAACAAAATCAAATTTTTTGTACCGTGTTAAAAGCAGAATACAAACTATAGCTAGATTTGGAGCTGGAACAAGTGAAAAAAAGGCAAGGTTAAATGGAAAATAGGATCTTTATGTTACAAAGGTTATATCTCTTGCTAGTTACAAGTGCATTGGGAGACCCTGATTGTGTTCAGAGACACAGGTCTGCCTGCCTCTTCCGTAAGTTGCAGTACATCTGAACTACAGTCTAGGGAAACTCCTTTTGTCTTCCTATCTTTCTTTTACAGTGTTGGGTAGTGTTTTTTTTTTCACGCGCTTCATTAAAAAAAAAAGGGTAAGTTAGCTATATTTTCCTGCACTGCTCTTGAAAAAAAACCCCAACCTGAAAACAGTTTGGATGGACTTCTGACCCTATAGGTTGGGAAACCCAGGCACAGCAGCCATTCAGACACCTCTGTAACACTGTTACATGTAACCTTTTTTTTTCTGCAGTCACATCTTGCTCGCCCTTTGCATACAAAATAAATGTGGTCAGGAAAATCCTCCTATACACATAACTGACACAGATGTGGAAGTCTCTTTAAAAAGGTGATCGCAACTCCACAAAAGATTAGATATGAGGCAAGATTTCTTGACTTTCTTCCAGGGATAAATGTTGCATGAATAAACAGAAGAATGAAGGAAAGGAACGGCAGAATAATAAAGGCACTAGAACACATTTCTGACTAAAGCAATTTGTCCAAGCAATTTCTAAGCTCTGAAGAGGATAGTAAGAGAAAGAAATGGCAAGCAACCATTATGGGAATAGAAAAATAAATTAGGCAACCTCTTCTATAACTTTGAAAAGTGAGAGCTGGCGACTTTCTTTCTTGTTAAACAGCTTGGCTAAGAAAACTTACAGATTTTATTATTCTATCTTTACACTGCTTCTAGTCTACTTGTTAATCTTTAGGACATTCTAAAAGTCTTCTTTTCATTTGTTTGTAACTGGAGCAGATAAGAGGCACAGATGGCTACAAATTCTACTTTTCAGGCAAACTTTTTTGCTTGGGTGAGTGGATGAGTCTGCAGGTAATGTTTATGGTGATTTCCTACCGCACTCCCCCAGAGGAGGAAAAATATTGCTTAGTCATCAGCAGAAGAGAGAAGCATTTTGGCAATAGGGGGCGGGGAGCATGCAAACACTCCAGCTGCCTTGAAAATGATTCCCTTCTGATGTCTTAGGGAGAGGATATGAGTTCCAGGACTGAACTTTGTGCTTAAACCTGTGAAGCTTCCTACATGTTTTCCACACCATGAGACTGTGCAGTTGTAGCACAGTCCTTGCACAGTGGAATCTAAACAAAGTCTGTTTTAGGTGTTGGAATTCAAAAAAATCTTTGGTGTAACATGGGTGCATGTCACAAAAAATATGACCTTCAATTGCTGTGATATAAACAGGGTTTGCGGGAAGGGAGAGTTGTATTCCTTTCTGCAGGCAGACTAGGTGATGCAACATTGAATGTATCCAGTAAAAACTTCAGTTTGCATGCTCCCCCCCTCTTGCCAAAGACATTTAAGTGTCCTGTGTGTAAGCCTTAAAAATCAGGCCCTACTTTTTAATAAAGGTGGCAGCCATCAGAGAAAAGCTGAGATATCAATATAGTTAGTAAAACAACATGATGAGTGAGAAAACTTTTACTTTCTAATTCAAAGTAGTGGAAGAATGAACAACAGCAGGAAAGAGATACAGTGGACCACTCTGGCACCCCAGGGTTTGCCAGATAGTTTAGGAACTGAAACAAGAGACAGGCTCACCATTTGCTAAGCTTGTGAATTCAATCTCAGAAATAAAGCAAAAGTTAATAAAAACAGAAGACTGAGCAGAGTAACTGGAGCAGCAAATAGGAGAAAGAATGGAAATGTGCATTGATTCTTTTGTATTGAAGAGAGACAATTGTACAGAAAATGTTCTAACTTCTGAAGCTGATTAAGAATGAATAATGTAGAGACTTATGAGTAATCAGAAGAAAATTATTAAATACTAGAATTCATACCTTTATTTTTAAATTAAGTGCTAGAAATAAATGAGAATTTTGATTGCGTGCTGGCAAAAACCTGGAGGCCACTGGTCTCAAGAAGACAGACTTTTTCAGGTGTTGTGTGTGTTGGAAAACTTGTGAATTTAGTTTAGTATCAATTAAATTTAAAATTACCTAGGTGTTTTCTTTGTTTGTTATATTTTATACATTAACAAATTTTTAGTTATCCACAAGTGAAAAATTGAACCTTTTTCTTTCTCATACTGTAAGGCTTTCTACAGAACTTGGCTAAAAGGGAGGACAGAGACATGAACAGATTGTTTTTTGTGCTATAAATGAATAAATATTGTTTGTCTGGGAATACACATTATTAATATGCCTACAAGAAGTGTTTTGTCACATCTTAAGATGGATGAAAGAAAACTGAAATTTATGCTAGTGATGTTGTTGGACCATACTTTCTAAACCTTTATAAAAAAAAATCAATTTAAACAATACATTAATTCTTATCCATATCCCAAAGTCCTGCTGTTAGTCATTTAGAGCTAAACAGAGGTGAGGTGAGGTTCTGAATATTCTTTTTCCTAATACATACAAGATTGATACTTGAGTGTGATACTTTTTTACAGCTCTAACTATTGACTGTATTAACAAGATCACAGAATCACAGAATCACAGAATCACTAGGTTGGAAGAGACCTCCAAGATCATCTAGTCCAACCCTTACCCTAGAACCTCAGCTAGACTAGACTATGTCACCAAGTGCCACGTCCAGCCTTTTTTTAAACACATCCAAGGATGGTGACTTCACCACCTCCCTGGGCAGTCCATTCCACAACTTTATTACTCTTTCTGTGAAAAACTTCTTCCTAATATCTAACCTATACCTCCCTTGACGCATCTTGAGACTGTGTCCTCTCGTTCTGTCAGTTGCTGCCTGGTGAAAGAGACCAACCCCCACCTGACTACAACTTCCTTTCAGGAACCTAACCCTAACCCTTTCAGGAAGTTGTAGAGAGCGATAAGGTCATCTCTGAGCCTCCTTTTCTCCAGGCTAAACAGTTCCAACTCCCTCAATCGTTCCTCGTAGGGCTTGTGCTCCATACCCTCCACCAACCTCGTTGCTCTCCTCTGGACACGCTCAATCATCTCCACGTCCTTCCTAAACTGAGGGGCCCAGAACTGGACACAGTACTCCAGGTGCGGTCTCACCAGTGCCGAGTACAGAGGCAGAATAACCTCCCTGCTCCTGCTGGCCACACCGTTCCTAATGCAGGCCAGGATGCCATTGGCCTTCTTGGCCACCAGGGCACACTGCTGACTCATGTTAAGCTGGCTATCTATCAGCACCCCCAGGTCCCTTTCTACCTGGGCACTGTCCAGCCACTCTGCCCCCAGCTTATAACGTTGCAGGGGGTTTTTGCGGCCAAAATGCAGGACTCGGCACTTAGACTTATTGAATTTCATCCTATTGGATACTGCCCAGCTCTCCAACCGATCCAGGTCCCTCTGGAGAGCCCTCCTTCCTTCCAATAGATCGACACAAGCTCCCAGCTTAGTGTCATCTGCAAATTTACTGATGAAGGACTCAATACCCACATCCATGTCATCAATAAAAATATTGAATAACAGTGGTCCTAGCATAGACCCCTGAGGAACACCACTAGTGACTGACCGCCAGCTGGATGCAGCACCGTTCACCATCACTCTCTGGGCCCGACCGTCCAGCCAGTTCCTAAAACAGCTTTTTCAGGAGTATGTTGTGGGAGACAGTATCAAAGGCCTTGCTGAAGTCCAAATAGACAACATCCACAGCCTTACCCACATCCACCAGGTGGGTCACCCGGTCGTAAAAGGAGATCAGATTGGTCAAACACGACCTACCCCTAGTAAACCCATGCTGGCTGGGTCTGATACCCTGGCCATCCTGTAAGATGTAAAAAACCATACTGCTGTTCCCTAATTCAATTTATAGAAAATATCATGAGATTGTGGTTCAACTGGCTGTTCTTGGCAGTCTGGTTTATCTAGATGCTATTTCTTCTAACTGATTTTTTTCTTGAGTTATACATTTTCATGATGCCTCAAAACACTTAAAAAACACTGCACAGGTGTAAGTCTTGTAACTTGGGGTCTCCAGTGGTGCTGTACTCTTTTTCTGTTTTCTTTTAGTTTTTAGATGGGTAGGGTGGCCATACAAACATAATAACAGAGGAAGTTTAGAAGCAAAAGAAGGAGGATTCCTGGTATTCTCACTCCCTTATAGTGAGTGAGATATATTCCTACACATGTAGGAAAACACTAGGATACTGCTGGCCATGTAATATTACTGACATTGCATTAAAAAGAAACATATGAAGGAGCATATGTTCCTTTTCATGCAAGGTCTTGGGAACCTCCTGCAGGAAAGTTCAGGAATTAATGTATCTTTCTTAGGCAGTGCATTCAAGAAATTATTTCAGGTGCATTTAAATTGTCCTTTTAAATTATTATCTGGGATTTTGTTCAGTCTCATAATTTTGTCTGACCCCTTTTAAAATGCTCTTAAGGAACTTGGACAAATTTAAAACGTGCAGAATAGTTGTATATACTAAGTAAATGTGAAGTGTTTAGCTTCCTTTTCCTTGGAGACCCAGAGGCAGTAAAACACTATAAAACATCTATGGAAGTGGCTTTGTTAAGGTTACAAAAGAAAACCACAAATTTTAATTGGCAGGAATAAGCAGGCTTTTAGCTTAGTGTAGGCAGCAGGGATTTGGCTGTGGTATTCTTTTTCAGTGTTGCAAGCCTTTTAAAGCAAAGATGTTTGTTGCTATTTCCAGCTCCATCAAACTCAAACATTTTCTTCCCATAGTGAAGGAAACTGCAAAATGAAGGTAGATCCCCTCCATCTCTGTGAGAAATGGATTTTTTTTAAAACTCTTTTTTTGTCAAAACAATATTGCTTGTTTCTTCCATGTTTTCAGTTTCTATGAGGTGATAAGTGCTCTCCACTCAAATCCAATAGCTGAAAGGTGTAATTTGTGCTGGTTCAGAAGGACCAAAGTTCTCAAATACACCTCTTTTTAAAGCTAGTAATAGAAAGAGGTCTTCATTGATGTCCCAATTAGGGAAAAAAAGAGATTCCTATTCCTATTAAAAATAATTCATCTGAACACAATTTTTCCGGCTGAAATGGGATGTGATTGGACTATCATGGCACATTTTTCAGTTGAAGTAAAACTACAGAGTTAAACTTTTGGAAATGTCCATTATTTTGTAACTATAATCAGGATCCACTCTTACTGCTTCTCTCATAATATTTTGTAACTCCTTTTTTACACATAAGAACCAAAGTTAGAGGAGTTAAGCAAAGGAAAAGGCATTTCCGCTGTTAGAGCTTTATGAAATAAAGCATTAAATGCAATTTAATGATAAGCACATGTCATTCATAGGCTAAACTTATTGAGCAACATTGGGTAAAGCCAATGGGTGACCACTAGTCCACTCAACACTCAGAGCGCCATAGCTTTCAATTGTTTCCAATTGGAAATGGAAGCAATGGAATGCCAAAAGGACAGAGATTACCTTTTCCAGT
Source organism: Serilophus lunatus (assembly GCA_013399895.1). NCBI lineage: Eukaryota > Metazoa > Chordata > Aves > Passeriformes > Eurylaimidae > Serilophus > Serilophus lunatus. Next base: position 560,928 of record VXBA01000115.1, read on the forward strand.
TGTTTACAGTTGTAATCAACTATTTGTATCTCCGTTTCCATGAAAATTTTTGCTTTAACCTCCGATTATTACCCTGGCACAGAGAAACCTTGCTACCTTGGTTTTGTGCTGTCATGTTAATAGAGCTGCCCATAATGTTTGCTGCTTTCTTCATATGGGAACATAACTGGTGTTTTTTGATATTATATGAAGGCTAACAATGAGATGGTTGCTTTTATTTTTACTTCCAAGTCCAGCCAGGGTTCAAGCGAAGATTTGCTGGTGTGCAGGCATCGTGAATAAATCCAATGGATTGCTTCATTGAGCTTTGTTTCCTGCTTATTTAGCCTGTGGCTGATTGTTGAAATGTGGTCTATGCCACTTATTTTAATGTTATTTACTGCTAAAAGGAAGTCTAAATTTTCCATTTTATTTCTTTCTGTGAGTTAAACATCGTGTTTTTTGTCTCACAACAATAATTTAGGTTGTAGAGGGACATGTTTTGACAGGAATATCATACATAATTTTAAAATTAAGAGTTGCAGAACTCATGACTTATATAGTATGACAGTTTTAGGCCTTGTTGTTCCTAAAAGACTAGGTAGTGTGAACAAGAGATTTCCTTTAATTAGCTTTATTTACAGTTTCCTATAATGAAATACCCGAAGGGCCTTTAGTCTGCAATTTTATATGAGCTGAGGGAAGGGGCTACAGGCTGTTGCTTCTGCAATAGTACTGATATTGCAGGATGCTGTAGTATCACACCACTGACATTCATGGGAAATGTGACATCACCTAAACTTGGCTGTTTTGTCAGAATACAGCCATTACTTCTAATATTTTTGATTTGTCCTCTCTTTAATGAGGCTAACTCAAGCAGCATTTGCCAAGATGATGAAGTGGTAAGCAGCATTTGAAAAGTTTGTCTGGTTTCGTCCGAATAACAGTTAGATAAGGAATTTAATTGTGTGCACTGCTTGGTTTTCCGTTTGCGTGATCCAGTAATCATGTATCCTTTCCAGCATTAAGGCTTTATAAATACTAAGTTACAGAAAGCTCCAGAGGTGAAACCAAAGAAAAGGAATAAACAGAATAAACAGGAAAGTTACAAAAATGATGGGAAGGAAAATGTTTAAAGAACAATGCATTTAAAGAACAGTCCAGTACCTGTCATCACAAGAAGTCAAAATATATGCATAAGTAAAAAAAAATATACTTCCATAGTGCAAAACCAACAGATGATCTCCACAGAAATCCTATAAGGATTCAGGTTCATTCTGAGCCACCATGATTACTGGTGATGGAAAAGAATAGATCTCTAGTTTTTTTAATAAGAAAATGTTTACTAGTGTCAATTCTTACTTTCAAGAGATAGCTACGCTGCTGCTCTCTGAACAGGGATACATGACATCTTCCTATTTGCAGATAGACTAACATATCCAGTGGGTCTGAGGCTTCATATATAACAGTTTTAAAAACAATTTATGTTAGACAGACAAAAATTAATTTTTTTGAAAGACCACGGGCCTGGGTTTACTCAATTGGCCTTAGTTTCCTGTTTCTGATGTTCCAATGATCCTGTCACTGAAGTGAAGGGAAAAGTACAAGAAACACACAAGCATGATATTTTATTCAAATAATCTCCAAGCAACCACTGGTGATTTTTGTAGCTTCTGAGTCAGAAATACTGCCTTATATTCAGTGCGGCTAAATAATTTTATTTTTTTTTTACATCAAGATTTTTTTTCTGTCCCTCTTTGAATCCAGGCAGTCTTTATCGTATCTACAACACAGATGAATTACACATATGAGGAACCATCTCTATCTGTTGTGAATCCATCATTTACTGTTGCCATTCATTGCCCTTTAATGCTTAATTTAGGAAAAAAATGAAAGACTGAACCTTTTTCTACTGCACTGTTTCTACACATCTATTATATTTCTCTTGAGTCATGGCATCTCTTAGATAACCTTGGTAGCTAGCCCCTCTCTATTCCTCTCTTCGTTCTATTTTTCTGTCACTTTCTGTGATGGGAATTGTTTGGGGTTTGCTACTGTGCACAGCTGCCCCTTTGAGAACAGCGTGGTGGAAGAAGAGTTTGGAGCAGGAGAGTGGCTGCCCCTATGTGGGCACCTTGCTTGAGTGATGACTGAAGGGACTTTGGAAGCAGCTGTACCTGGGGCTAGTGTCTGCTCTTGGGAGAATGAGGGCCAGAGGCACATGTAGACTCTCTGGAGAGGGTAGAAAGGGTTTTGGGAACATCAGGTGGAGTGGGCAGAGTGTCTGCAACTCAGACAATCCTAAACTTATATGAAAATAAGGACTTGTCTGCAGGGGAATGGTGGGCAGGGAGAGCATTGCATGCAAACTGTTCTTATTTCTATTCTATTCTATTCTATTCTATTCTATTCTATTCTATTCTATTCTATTCTATTCTATTCTATTCTATTCTATTCTATTCTATTCTATTCTATTCTATTCTATTCTATTCTATTCTATTCTATTCTATTCTTCTCATTGTTGCTTTTTAATTCTTCCTTTTTTATGTTAATTTGCATTCAAATTAAGTATCCCATTTTACTGATCTTTGCTGAACTTAACATAGAGGAAGATGTCTCTCTCTCTCTGAGCTATGACTGTTGCGGTCCTGCCATCTTTTTGATAACTAAAGGATCCTGTCCCATTATCAAGAGCCTGGCTCCCTTCTGAAAGCATCTCTATACCACAGTTGTGATGGGAGAAGGCTCCACTAGCAGCAGGGCTACCTGGAATTGTAGGATTGAGAATTGCTATGACTATGTTTGTAGATCTGGCCCCTCGTCCTCTCTGACGTGCAACTGCCATGATCTGCACCTGTCATGGAGAAGAACACTCTCAATTACAGTGATTTTTGTTCAACACAGGACTGTCTTGTCATTCAGATGTGTGACTATGTGACTGCAAGTACTGCATTGACACTGTGCTGTGAGATCCAGCTCGCTTGCATTAAAAGAGAAGGTTATGATGCAACATTTCATAGTAGTAAGTTTATGCCTGTGACATTGATGGAAGCAATCCAAGCCTTAGTGAGCCACATAGGTGAAAATCAGCAGTGTTCAGATGAGGCATAGGTCAGGTGATCACACCTTTTTTCAAGTCCCTTCTTCCAAGGTGGTTTGAGCTTTACCTTTGATAAATATGACCTTGCTACTTCCGTCACCTTCTTTGTGTCTTCTCATGCAATTGACAGGTGCCCATTTTACACCTCACTCTTTAGTTGGTGACCTGTTTGCTCTCTTCTTTCTTCCCTCAGTGATTCCGATAGAAAGGCAGGCTTATATATTATGTGTGAGAAGTATTACTGGGCATCATTCGTCTTTGTTATGCTATCTCCCTTGACACATCCACTGTAATTTATAAGCATGTTCAACATACTACAGAAATTATTCTTCTGCCCTCTCAGTGCAGACAGATTTGGGTAGATATGCCTGCAGTGTACAAGGCTTGCATCGTGCCAGTGGATTTTGTGGTGATGCAATTTAGAAAAGTTTTTATTAGGGTTAGTTTTAAATTATGATAGATGTCATATTGTTTCTGAAACAAATAATTGTAACACAGTCTCAAATGGCAAAAACTCCCTCCAGTTGCACAATGTTATCATTTCAAGCTGGCCTGTGTTTTTTTCCCCCCCATCCCAACAGCAGCCCGAGAGCAGCACAGCAGCAAGCGATGCCCAGGCTGAGCAGCAGCGTTGCCATGGATATGTCATTCCTGGCCCCAGCAGTGGCCATTGATCCTGGGGAGGGCTATTCTGGGCCCCGGGCAGGGGCACCCCTTTTCGCACACCAGGGCCGTGGCGATGTTTTGGTTTACTTTTGACACTTCTGTTGTGGGTGTGTATTAAAAAAATAAGCAGTTGTGTTTTTTAGAACAGATATTGATCTTTTTGAAAACATCCAATTGCGGAGGAGTGTAAGGTTCCAGAAATCAGGAAAGAACAAATGTATTGCTTGTTTGCTAATTGTTATGGGGATATTGAGCCTGAGTTCTCTACATTAGTTCATCAGCTTATTTGGCCCTTAAATCTTGAATGCATAAGTTATCTAGAAAGCCTTTTGTGTCCCTTTTGCTGCCTCACTGAACTGCTTTCCTATCTTAGGAATTTTTGCAACTCTGATTCCCTCATCCTGCTCCTCAGGTTTTCTTTAGGCTATATGAAGAGCTGTTTTAACATACCATTACTTTTCAAATATCTGGTCTTTTGCATGAGTGTGAGGTATCCAAAATACAGTTTAAACAAATAAGAATACAGTAAATGCCTGTTTACAGCCAATCAGCAGTATGTGTTATGGCGTTTCCTAAGAAATGACAGACTTGCAATGATAATTTGCTTTTTAATATTTCTTTACTCAGGATACTATTTGTAGGTAACAACATATCACTATTAGTAAGTTCGGGAAAGAGATAACCTTAATTAAAAGTATTAGTATTGTTTCAAAATTAGCTTTTGCTCCTCTGAAAATAGATCCTGGTATCACCATGGGTAGGTTAATTGACTGTCATCTTGATGCGTAACTGTGGAATGGCAGGAACGGAAGGGAAAGGAATGGAGACTACATGAAAGTCATCGATATGGACCTCAATAGGCCTAGGGTACACCTATGGCTCCTGAGAATTGGTGTTCACTCTTCTTTTTTTCAATATAAAGGAATTAATTGGCGGCTAGTTTACAGAAACCAAAGAAAACCCTTACTGAAACAGGTTAAAAATCGTGAATAAATTCACGGTAGAATAAAAAATTCTATCAAAAGTTATTAAACTCAAAGACATAAACAGTGTCTTACTGAGACCTTAAGCCATATATTTCTGGAAGCTGAGATTATTAGGTTTATTGACCTCTTGTTTCTGACACATCTGTTACTGTCCACTGTCAGACAGGATGCTGGATAAAGTTGACTTTATTCTGAGCAATGCAGTCATTCTTATTTTCACTTAATGTAGAAGAGGAACATAAAAGATGTCTGACTGCCTGACCTCTTCTTTCCCTGCCTCCAGGCATTCACAACCTGACAGTTGTCTCTTTACACTGCTTTATATGGGAAATAACAATGCTGAAATAGTTTAAAACAAGTCTATGAGATACAAAGAGATCCTTTCAGCTTATCTGCTTTGGGGACAAGTTTTTCTCTCTGGAATATCGGATAAGTTTTGCAGCCTTTTTTTTTGCATATGCAAAGCTTGGTTTCTCCCTTTTTTCTCTTGGTTGCATTAATCTAAACAGTTGATCCCTAGGCGTACCTCCAGTGCAACTATGCATTTGCTGAATATGGGTTAACACTTTCGCAGCTACCTTTTGCAGCTACAAAACAGTGGGTTTCTTAATCAAATTCCCGCAAGGAAAACAATGGGATTAGTTACAACGACTATAGGCAGCAAATAATTCAGAAGCCACCTGGAAAATTGTCTGCTCTAAGCCAGTGCCTAGTAAACAACTAGTAAATAATCTGGAGGTCTCTGAGAAGTATGAGCATGATTGGCTCACAGAAAAGATGGATAAGAATGAACCTTGTGCTCTCCAAAGACATCAAAAGACCAAGCAACAGGATATCCAACCTGTCCATCTTTAACTTTCACTTTTCTCTATGGATGAGGACATTTATAGTGGCTCTGTGACATCCTTACATTTGTCTTATATTGGCAATATACATTTTTTAATAGTTTGCTTCTGTTTTGTGGGGAAGTTAATGTCAGCCACTTTACTCTCTTCCCAGATGACTTTAACACAACCAAAAATGTGCTTTCTGCATTCCTGAGATCAAATTATTCACTAAATATCAGTAAAACTGCTGAAAGATCTGCATTGAATAAACAGAAATACACCTTTGAAGCCAGTCCCATCTGGCAAATAAAAGAACAGACATGTCAGCGAGGCAAGCTTAACTAAGTTCAAAAAGAAATAGTGTGTTGTTAACAAAATCAAGGCAAGCCAGAAACTTCAAGCTTCATTTAAATGAGGAATAGAATCATAGAATATCCTGAGTTGGAAGGGACCCATGGGGACCATCAAAATCTAACTCCTGGCCCTGCACAGGATCATTGCCAAGAGTCACACCATGTGTCTGAGAGCATTGTCCAAACACTTCTTGAGCTCTGACAGGCTTCATGCTGTGACCACTTCCATGGGGAGCCTGTTCCAGTGCCCAATCACCCTGTGGGTAAAAAACCTTTTCCTAATATCCAGCCTAAACGTCCACTGAGACAGCTTCATCCCATTCTCTTGAGTCCTATCTCTGGTCACCAGAGAGAAGAGATTGGTGATGGCCCTCATGTTTTTCCTTGTGAGGAAGCTGTAGACCACAATGAGTTTTCTTCACAATCTCTTCTTCCCCAGGCTGAACAAACCAAGTGACCTCAGTCACACCTCATAGGCCTTCCCTTTCAGGCCCTTCATCATCTTCATGACATTCCTTTTGAAGGTCTCTAATAGCTTTATTTCTCTCTTATACTGTGGTGGCCAAAGCTGCACACAGCACCTGAGGTGAGGCTGGAACAGAGCAGAGCAGAGCAGGACAATCCCCTCCCTTGTCCAGCTGGCAGTGCTTTGCCTGATGCCTCCCAGGACATGGTTGGCCCTCCTGGCTGCCAGGGCACTGTTGACTCATATTCAACTTGCCATTGACCAGGACCCCCAGGTTCCCTTCCATGGGGCTGATCTCCAGCCTCTTGTTCTAAAGTCTGTATATACGTCTAGGGTTGTTCCATCCCACGTGTATTATTTGGCACCTACTCCTGGTAAACATCATACAGTTGGTGATTGCCTGGTAAACATCATACAGTTGGTGATTGCCTGCCTCTCTAGTTTGTTGAGGTCTCTTTGAAGGGCCTCTCTGCCCTTAAGGAAGTTGACAGCTCCTTCCACTTTAGTGTCATTGGCAAACTTACTTGGTATTACTTTGAGCCCTGTATCCAAGTCACTTATGAAGACATTGAAGAGCATTGGCCCTAAAATGGGGCCTTGTTGAACCACAGTAGTGACTGATCACCAGCCTGATGTGACCTCATTTATGACAATCCTTTGTACTCGACCCTTAAGCCAGTTGCTCACTCGTCACATGATGTATTTATCCAGCTGTGCGCTGAACATTTTTTCCAGAAGGAGAGACAGTATCAAAGGCTTCTAACTTTTCAAGCAACTCACTGAGAGGACAAATGGTGAAATTAAGACATTTAAGTTTGATAAGAACTTTTCCCTTTTGAAGCCATGCTAGTTGTGAGTGAGGACTTTGTTGTCCTTCAGCTGTTTCTCAATAACTGCTAGAATAATCTTCTCCAAAATTTTACCTTGCACTGAAGTAACACTCTCAGACTTTTAGTTTCCAGGGTTATCCTTCTTGCCCTTATTGAAAAGTGGCATGTTTGCCATCTTCCAGACAACAGAGATATCTCGAGATTCCCAAGACCGGGCAAAAGTCAAAAATTGAGAGGAGCCTCAGAATGACACCAGCTAGCTCTTTGAGTATTTTCAGATGAAACTCATCAGGTTCCATAGATTTAGAGGGATACAGCTGGAGCAGCAGCTCCTGTGCAAATAATAAAATGAAAGAATAACTAACTGAATAAAATTATTCAGAGTGTGAAAGCCAGGTTTTACTTGCTCTGTTAACTTTTCTGTTACACCTCTGCAGTGCTCTCTCTAAGGTAGCCTGGGAGGGCTTTCTCACCTGTTTTCATACAAAGCGACAATCCAAAGGTGTGTCAGCCTTCAACCTGGAAGACGAAAGTAGTCTGATATATGTGTGCTTGGAAGACTCTGTAGGTTAGAGAGGAAGAATGTTATTCTCTCCTCGTACATATGGCTGTTTATAAGAGCCACTTTTCTGAATGCTGCCTTCTGCATACCTTTTCCCTTTGTCCTGACTTCCCTGGTGTCCCAGTTTAGAGACAGTTAAGTAATTTGGACTCAAGGACACAAGACCACAAGATACAGAAAGAAAAAAGTACCCACTCCTTAATTAGTTATGTATTTAAATGTCTACTATATATACATATATATCCAAGTAAGAGACACACAGAACATACAAGAAAAACAATATCTCCAAAGAGGAACTCCCCCCTAAAAACAACTGGACAGCTTGTAGGGAACAGAAGAAAAACACTGTCCCCTGTCAGAATTGGTTAATAAGTCCCTGACTGGTCCCTGTGGTCACAGGAAGATGAGGGCTGCCACCCAAAATGGCAGTGGCAGTTTCACACTGCCTTGCAAGCTGATAAGGGGGAAAAAGAATAAAAACCAATCCCAAGAGCTCTTTAAGATGGAGTAGTGAGGAGGAAAACTTCTACACATTAAGTCGTTCTCCAACAAGGTTGCGCTGAATCCAGGCAAGACAGCAGCAAGTGCTGCAGACACCTGTAGAGCCTGATTCCCTGCTGCTTCCTCCGTGAAACCCGTGGTGGGAAGTGAGCCTGTGCTTTCACAGGGATGGAACACACCATCAGCTGCACCTGTTCACTGCCAGCCGCACACTGACAGCCCCAGAAGCTGCGGGTACAGCGCAAGGAACGGGACAGCGCAGTTCCAAACTGCACCCTGCAGCAGCGGGAATGCCGTGGCTAGGGCCAGGGCACAGCCCACGGCCCACTGCTCGCCCACGGCCCTGCTGCGTGCTTGGCCCACAGGGTCCCCCTGCCGCTCTGGCAGCCGTGCCTGCATTCCTCCCCCCCCGCTGCTTAGGGCAGCGTCCCCCCGGCAGCGGGAGCGCAGCGGCACCGCCTCCACCTGGCCCCCGGCCAGGGAAAAGGAAAAGGGAAGAATCAAATTGACAGAACGAAAACCAAAACCATAACACCTGGCTTTTTGGATGGTGGCTTTTTAAGTCCCAATGCTATTCCTGGAGAATAAGAAACAACTTCTGTTTCCAGCCCAAATCTCTGTTTTTCTGTGCCTCTGCATTTCTAACTTGTGACAGACTTTGGGAAGCTGATAACTTCAGAACTTGATTTGTTTTGATTCTTCCCCAAAGCCACTTTGGTGTAATTTCCAGACTCTGTATTCAAAGAGAGAGAAGAAATCATAACACCATATGAATATAGCATGTTTATTAAATAATGAGGCTCATAACAGCCAGCTTCTTGGTTGCAGTGTGATAAATCATGTTTTCCTAATAAAGAATAAGTAACACTGTTTCTGTTATGATGCTTCTCTTAGTGTCAAGATTAGTACAATTATTGAATCTATATGGAGCTCCACATTGAATATTTACTCTGCTTACATTTTTTATTAGATTCAAAATTGTAATTCAAGTGCAGTTGTAAACCTGAACACTTTATGCTAAACAATGAAAAAAAGCCTTTTTACAGAAACTGTTAAGCCCAAATAGGAGAGGTCACACCTGTTTCTGTGCAATACACTGTAAACGCATACTTATATCACTTTCATAATGATAAATGCTGTTACATTTTATACTGGTGAAAGACTTCTCAGATACTGCTTGAAACCAATCATCCATAAATGAGTATTTCACTTGCCATTTCCTTTCAGAGACAGGATGTTTAGATTACTGTTCTTCACCTTACAGCTTAAACACTAATAATTGTGAAGAGAAATAATGGTCACTGGGTATTTTATATATGCGCCTATCATTTCTTCTGTTCTTAAATACAATTTCTCTTATTGCTGTCTGTGTATCAGCCTAGTTGAAATTCAGCTATAGCAGTGTGCATGCTGCCAAATCTAGACTGTTAACCCACAGGGGACTTCATTAGTGGATAACTTTTTTCAGTTCAAAGATCTCACTTGAGAGTTTTAAAACTCTCTAGTTTGCTAATTATCTTGCCTCCAAGGACTGTGTTTAACAGTGTACAAACCTTTTTTATTGATGTGGGCATTTGCACACATCTCCATTCAACTTAGAGCATTGCCATCCCCTGTTGCATTCAAGGACATGTTTTTAAACTTTTTATGTCATAGAAATGCTTTCTCTGGTCTGTCATCTCTGCTTTTGCAGAATGCCTCTTTTTTACTAATGTGCATGAGGATAAGTAATCCAGTTTTAAATACATTAGTGTCATATTTTGAATGTATTTAAAAGGAGAATCACTGTGGCAGTGCAAGGGATTTCCCACATGGTTTCATTTTTTCAAAGTCCACTGTAAGTTATTTCTTATAATTGGAATAATTAAATCAATCTTTAACAGATTACCAATCACAAGCCTTGACACAAGATTTTATTCTCAAAATGTTATCCTGTGGATTGCACAATTTCTAGGCTGAGTAACATTGCTGATCAGGTCTGCATAACCAATTCTAGTCTATAGCAACCTTAATTGTACAGAAATGGAAAGATTTCTTTTGTTGCTTCAGGACTCATTAGGTGATAGTTCCAGAGTGCCCTTCCATTACAGTGTTTCAGCTTTTCAGTGTCTGCTGTACAGGCTCTGGTTAGATTGATGTTTCTAGCCCTGTAACCTCACTCCAATTTCTATTTAGTGATGGGACTGACTCCATTATCCAAACAATGCTGGAGGACAATTTTTGTATTTTTGTTGGGATGCTCTGACAAGTTGAGTTTCTCAGAAGTCATGATCTTTCTGTAGGTTGGTGTTTTGCAGTCAGTAACAATGTTTGAAATTTTGACTTTTCTTCATGTTTCAAAGGAAGGACAAGTTCTGGAGGACTGTGATCTCACAGTTGAATGTGTCAGCTATTGGTATACAGAATTAAAGTCATAATAAAAAAATTATGCATACTAATTGGAAGGAAACTTATTGTATTGCTGCTTTGCAAGTTCATTTGTTCTAGTTTCTGTTCCCATGAATATAGAACCGTTCCTTAGTGCACTTCTATGGGTCTCCATTATTCACTTCCACCTGACCTGACTAATTGACTTCATTACTTTTTTATCAATGGCTATTTCATAATTTACTCAAAGCTTTTCTCAGGAAACACACCTGCATGCCCAAATTTTCAGTCACTGTATTGCATCCCAAATTCATCTTTACACTGCCTAAGTACCATGTATTTAGATATAACGCAATGCAAGAGCTATCTAAAAATAGCATTTCTTCATGCATTGTTTTATCTCTGTAGAGATGGCAGAGGCAGTAGGTCCTTAACACTTTTCAGATTGGGTAAGCACTACTGATCTTACTTCAGTAAAAAAGATTATTATGTTTCTGTTGCCCATTTTTTTTTCTCAGAGATTGCCTCTGGAAGAGCTGACGTTCTTAAATGATCTGAATTTTGGATCCAGAGCACTGACTAAAATATTTTTATGTGCTTGCAGCATTGTAATTTTACTACAAGTCTCCTATTCTTTGTTCATTGTCAATGGATTTAGTTCTTTATATGTGTGTGGACCTCTAAGCTTATTTTGCTTCACAGGTGCTGTGCTGCTGGACCTCTGACACTGGGAAATCAAAGGCAAAAGTATTCTCTATTGAATTGTCTTGAAATTTTTAGGAACTAGTTAAAACCCTCAGCTTTCAATGGTTGGAAAAACTCTAGGAATTCCTCTTTTGTAACTAGATTTAGTTGTTTGCAAGAGGAAAGACTAAGACTTGCATAAAATAATTAATTTAAACAAGCAGGAGGAAAAAGTATTCAAGAATCTGTCTCTGTTGTACCTGTGGCATTCATTCCTAAATGTCCAAAAGACTACTTTACCTAATGGAATCTCTTCAGGACGTGAAAGTACTTTCTTTTGTATTTTTTTTTCTAACATAGTAGCACGTAAAAGTGTATTAAGGATTCATTAATATTGGGTATTCAGTAGACAATCTGCCATTGTGATTTTGTCTGCTGTTTGGAAAAGTTTGACTTTATTGAGGTCAGTTTTACTTATGTATCGTCCTGTATTCTTGCTTTAAATTATGGCTTTTGTTTTGGAGTGTGTACTCTATCATAGTCAATTGTATGACACTCCATTCAGGTTTGGTAATGATAGACTCTAAAAGGTAGACCCAGTGGCTTGAGAATCACTACATTTGATGTTGGGTTTCTTTGATAAAGGGTTTCTTTTGTGGACATTTTTGCTTCTTTTTCCAGTATATAAATGATATAAGCAAATTCATTTGTCATTGTTCTACAACTGCCTAAGATCCAAGGCCAAATTTACTGTGCTTTGTCTTTCATGCATTTTAGAGTGCTATAATTTCTCCTGCTCTCAAAGAGGAATACTTAAAAAGCTAAAAAAGAGGCGCAAGGTAAAATGAATACTTTTCCAGTGAAGCATTCTCCTTACACTTTAATCTGTTACAACTTTGTAAACGTGAGAAGCAAACCAAAATAAATCAGTAGGGTTTATTTCAAGTTTTCTACAGAGAAAAGATCACACTAACCCCTAGTTCTGATCACAAGTCCTATGGCATATTCTCTAATTGCCTTATTTGCTAAAAACCAGTAAACACACTGGAAATTAGCTCAGAAAAACACAGGGAAAATAATACTATGTTATGCACAGTTACTTTTTTTTCCTGTAATATTTAAAAAAATTCCTTAAAGATATTTTTTATTTGTATTACTTAACGAGCAGATTTAAAAACTGCTTTTTATTTATGGTTGTAGAGCAGACTTTGCAATTCATAAAGCTTTACCATTCAGGAGTTTATAGAAATGAAATACAAGCAGTAGTGTGAATTACCTAAGGAACTGAAACAAATATTTAAATGAAATGCTTTATGTAATTTGAGTAGTATTAATTGTACTAGACTTGTCTAAATCACCACTGCTTACAGAATAATTATTTTCTTTGGAATTGTTCTTATTTGTGGATTTACTCTCATTGAGTCATTCAGCTCTCTTCTAATTTAATCTCTTCTGAAATAGAACTGAAAGGCAGCATTTTAGAGGATTTCTGATTAGGCAGTTCAAACAATATTAACTACCAGTTTAATCTGTTTCTGGTCTCTGAACTGTGCAAATTCTTTGTGGTGGTGCGTGGTTGGTGGTCTTTTTTTTAGTTTTCTTTGTTTGTTTGCTTTGATTTTGGTTTTGTGAGTGTATTTATTACTAGAAGGCATTCCCTATAGTTGTTTGGATAAACATTTAGAACAGGAAGAATTTAAGAGAAAATTTTCATCTGCAGCTCAAACTTTCTTCTGCATGCCTACATTTGTTAGAACATGCCTGTTTGAGGGATTACCAAAGTTCTGTCATGAATTTGTGTGTATTTGGAGGAAAAGTTTAATGTGATTCAACAAAGTAGCAGCTATCCTGTCTGTTGTAAGAGAAACAGCAACCACTACAATCAATGTTGAAAAGTTTCTCATTTTCCTGCTAGGACCATCTCTGTTCAGACATAAACATACAAATTCTATTCCAGACATGCAGTGTTGACCATCTACCATTTGTATATGGTAGTATATTCTATGAAAGCTTTCTGCTACAATTTGACAGGATGCTGCACTGCTGTGTATAGGAAAAGACCTTCACCTGTCTTCACCTGTTTTACCTACCCACTTGTCAAGTCTTTTCACTGAAAGCAATAGGGCTTTGCTTCAATGGGATGTTACCACATAGATATTGAAAACTAACCCTGTGTTCAATATCCTGGCAGATACGAAAATTCTTCCTAGATGCCCTGGGCCATCCAAGTTAAACTTGGTGTGTAAACCTGCCGATTAGTAGTGTGCCCGAGGGGCATTTCTAGGGAGCAACTACTGCAAACTCTAAAACCGGCTCCCTACTTGTTACAGGGAAATGGAAATTCCTACATTCTGAATGCTGCTGTGCCATGAGGTACATAGCATTGTCTAACAGTTGACTTTTTCTTCTGACCTGGTTCCCATGTTTTCTCAGCAACAGTGAAATAAGAAGTATGAAAACAAAAGGTAAATGATGTTTCTAGGAATATGTTAGGTACTACTATACCTTAATATCCATTGAATTATTTAATTGTAGTTCTGTATATTCCTCTGAATCACTTAGTACATTAAGTTTTGCATGATTAGCCAAGACTGTGCATCTTGAGAAAGTGTTTCTTTTTATGTTTCCATTACTCAGACACCCCTATTTCCTATAATCAGTGAGCGTGGTCAGCGGACAACTTGCTCTTCTTTTCTGTCATATACATTCAAACACCTTTGCTCAAGTGTAAGGATGCATGTGGTGCCAGTGCTTGACTCCTGGTACAGATGAGAGAGATCCTGCAGCAGAAAAGGCATTTTCAGTATTGTGCAGGCTGCTCAATGAAACCCATTATTGCATGACACATGTACCCTAGAGCAGCCATCTGACTGGCTTGTGGACAGACTCCATGCCATCTGAACAGATGGGCACAAGTGTAAACTGACAAGGGAGCCCATATGTTCCTAAATTGTGAATGTTGAGGAGAGGATTCTTAGCCAAGAATGTGCAGATGACTTTCCAAGTCTTATGTGATTGTCATTAAGAAGAGTTGGCACTGCCAAGTGAAACTTACTGCTTTGAGTTGACTTTTGCAGCAGCGCATGTGCAGCATTGTGGAGTGATTTTCTGGACAGCTTTTGACTCTTGGTGAACATTGGATGTCCTCAAACTTGAATTTTGCTCAGAGACCATTGTGGTTTTTTCATAACACTTTCAAGTTTTGCCTTTGCTTTTAAACAGTCAAGGAAGTACAAACATTTGTCCTTCACCCATCATCTTTTTTTTCTCCAGACAATAGAGGATATGACTCTTAGGATGTGAAGCTGGGCCAAGAAATGTATCAACGTTTATTTTTGTTGCATGATCCTCCAGTGGTCATGACAAAACACAGATTAAAATAACCAGTCTAAGTAACTGGTATAATTCATTAAGTCAAAATAGACGTTTGAGTACTTGAACAGTTGATATTCATGTTCCTAGAGTCAGAATGGTTTGAGTTGGAAGGAACCTTGAAGATCATCTAGTTTCAACTCTCCTGCCATAAGCAGAGACAGCTTTCACTAGACCATGCTGTTCAGAGCTCCATCCAACCTGACCTTGAACACTTCCAAGGATAATAACTCAAATCTCATTATGTGTGACAAATTTTAACATTTGACTGTATAATCAGTTATCACAGGATCAAGAAGTATAGAAAGATCTTTATGAATTATATGATACTTAATCTTTTTGTTTTGTTTTATTAAATAGTTCCCCTGGGCAATAGTAACTAATAGTAAAACGTTGTAGTGAAGAAAACTAACAAGAAGTAAGATTTTTGAGGAAACATTTCTCAACACCTAAAGGAGAAATAATATGGTGTAACTAAGTATCAGATACTATTCATCTTTTAAAGTTACATGAATCAAAATAAATTATGCTTATCTAAAAAGAATGCTTATTTAACGGCTAGTAATTTTGCCTGCTGCCATAGTAACTTATGAAAATGAGCTAAAACTACTTGAAGGTGGATTTCTATTTTTCTGACTCTAATATTTGTAATTAAATTAACAATAGAGGTGCTCTTAACTTTCAATCTTTCTATTGTTAAACTGAAAAAAAAAAAAGAAGACATAAATTGAGACCACTATAACAAGATTTGTTATAGAATATTGAAATAGTTTATGAGAAAAATGGAAAAATGCCCCACATGACAGCAAATCTCTTATAAGTTTCTTATCAACAAAAGAAGTAGTATGGATTTTTGTCAGTACATTTGGAAAAAAAAACACTTCACTTGTGACAAATAAAATCCCCACCTTGGGAGAAAAATGTGAAAATCTAATTTACGGTTGAGTGACTTGAAAATTTGTCATTAGTGGTGGAAATCTCTGATACATTTGCATACAAATATTGTGTATGAGCACCAGAACAATGTACCACATTTCTTCAAAAAATCACATTTTGATTTTGTGATTGGCCAAGTACCATCTGGTATCCTGGCAGTGCCAGCAGGGTCCCATGTAAATCAGCACATTCCCAAGTTCCTTGATTGGAGCTATAGTAAAGTGAATGGAAATCTCCCAGGCTGAATGCCTCCATTTGAAAAAAGTATTTTTTTACCCTGATTTGTATTTTGCCATTAATAGCATGTACTGGGAGCTGAAACTGAAGTTCTGAAGGCTTCACAAAGACGCCCATGCTTGCTCAGATCTAACACTGATGTATGAATAATTGCTAGTTAGCAGCATGAGCATTTCCAGGCTGCTGACACTGTGAGGCTGACAACTGACAAGTTTCACTCCCATGCCATAATAACCCACAATGAAATGGAAAGATTGCAACTTAAAAAAGAGACAAAAGGAACATTAGCAAATTTCTACTGTGTGCTGCTGGAACACCATTATCTTAAAGAAAGATGATTATGGGCAGGAAGGAGATTGCAGCTAAAATAAGCACAGGCATACGTACTAAGTACAGGTTTGTTGATGATTCGGAATACTTTGACAAAATTTTGATAAATACTTTTGCATTGTAAAGGAGTTGGAAGATTTACTCAATCTCTTTTTGCGACCTTAGTAGAAATACAGCACCTTTATGAAAAGTTTATTTTAATAACAATTAAAATTAGTGTAGTGGATAATACACTTCAGAACAGTTTTAAACCTGGTATTCTTCATTCATTTTCCAGTTAAGGTTTGGGGATGAAAGAGAAGAAGAAACATGCATTTTCTGAAGGATATTAACATAATTTTTGCCATATACAAGACTTAACTTGTTCTCATTTTATTGAACCAAGTGGTTCCATGTCCTCTGTCCCAGGAAAGCACTTTGCCAGGTGCTGCACTGCCACAGCATTGTAAACACTTTTCCCTTTCTTTGTTTTTTTAATGCTAAAACAGTAAACGTGTACTGTCTGTCTCTTTGGAACACTCATCTCATCCATCTTTAGTGCTCCCCAGTAAGAATCCATGTTTTCTTTTGACTCCCCAGTCAGCCTTGTACAGATTTCTTTGGGAGACCATTTATGCATTTCCTAGATCACTCAGAGTTACTGCAGTGTTTTGCTTCTTCCCCTAAGAAGACCATCACTGCTGATTGTTGATCCAGAGAGGAAAATACAGCTACCTTTCAATCTTTCTGTTTTTTTGAGTGTAAATATTAGACAAACTTCTGTTTTTTAACTTGAAATTGATACTTTTCTTTAAAGAAACAGCAAAAATTATTAATAATGTGATTAATTAGCACTACAAATATTATTTTCTGTCTTGCAAGCAATAGATTTTTTCAAATGACTTTTAAGAATTTTAAATCTGTTTATTCACTTCAAACTGGTCATTCAAAAGAAAAAAAAAATTGTATTTAAAATTCCTTACAAAATTCAAATGTCTGACAGAATAGATGCTGAAGAATACTTTTAGACTTATTTTTCTGGAAAAGCATATGAAAATAAATATCTTTTTCCTAATGATGGGAGGGTGACCATGAGAGGTTAATGGGTTACTGACTTATCGGAAATACTGTGGATTTTCACTAGTGTTAAGGGGCTTAGCTCATTTATGATGAAGATATTTGCATTTATGGTTCCAGACTAAATAATGTGACTTTTAAAACTTGCTATTCTGTCTGGCTGCTCCCAGTTTCTCCTTGTTCTTGTTTCACATGAGCTTGGATTTTTCCATTGTGCCACCTCCCATGTCTCTGAAAACTCTCTCAGTAGATGCTCCAATGGAGGAACATCAGCTTCCTCCTCTTAATGGGCCTGTGCAACCTGAAAGAAATGCCCTTTGTAAGGACTGGCCCAGGTAAGCACTGAGAAATGGCTGCTGCCTGATAATGCAATTTGTGTCTTTCCTTAGCCTTTCTTCTGCCTTGTAGGCTTTAGTATAGATTGTTAATTCACTTCTTATAGCTCTTCTTTAACACTGTTTTTGTTATCGTTCAGTTTTCTTATCTAGTCTATAGTAAACATGAAGATTTTATTCCACATATTATGTAAAACTTACAAGTCTTATTTGTTTGGATATTTGTCCTGATTTCAGAATGATTCTTTTTTACTCTTCTATGTAATACAGAAAAGCAAATGAGCTTTGCTCATTTGCAGCTTTAGGATGATTGCAATGTAGTGAAGGTTGCTCAGGTCATTAAGTCAAAGATCCAGGTTAACTGTTGTATTTCATATTTAGTGCTTTTGGAACATCTCTAAATTCTTATGGTAAGGTGTCCCTTTATTCATATCACAGCAGTTTTCATAACATCTTTCTGCCTATTTATGCTAGCATCTTGAAAATTTAAAGATTTAGGGATAAGTGTTTCTACAATAACACTTATTTCTCTATATGTAATCTCATACATGTCAGAATTTGAGCATTTTCAAAAATTCCCTTTTGAGACAAGCTGATGTTGTATCACAGAAAGGTGTTATTACCAAGTGAAGTTTAGGCTTTCAAAATTGATATTTATTTTGAAGGGTGAAATCAATACAAGTTTTTAGGTCTTGGCTATGAAGGAACGTGCTGAGTTATTATATCTTTAAAAGAAGTACGCAGCTTGTGTCAAAGTTACCATTAATCTTTAAAGTGTAATATTATAACATTAAACATCCCAAACAAGAGGTTTCAATAGGTGCAGCTGAGATGGGAGACTGTTTGGATCGTAATAATTACAATGAGAATAGTAATACGGTTTTCAGAGTGATCTTTATTTTTTCCAGGAGATGTTAGGTTAAAATATAGATTGCATAAGGAGAAATTGCAAGCTAGAATGGTGTTGCTAAAAGGGATAGTCATAGTCACAGTCATAGACTACGAAGGAAATCAAAAAGAGCTTTTCTGTTACAGTGCAGCAGAGAGGGACAGACATGGTGAAAAAAACTGATGCCAGAGTTTGAATATATACTTGAATCGATTTAACTAAAATTCAGCATCCTGAAAGTGGAGTGTGCAGCCCAGATGGGTGGCCTAGATTCCTGCTGTGGAGAGAAAGTTACATCCAGATCATCATTATCTGATCCTGAGAGAGGTGTCTGAGAGATAAGGCTGAATTGCTCTCTGGAGTTGTCTTCTGTCCTCTGTAGACTGTGGAGGGACTTTGCAGACTTGCTGAAGCTAGATGTCCAACTTGTAGACAGCTAAAATGAGATAATATTTAAAAATCAAGCTGAATATTTGAGAACACAGAAACAAAATGAACAGTATGAGGAAACAGAAACAGTGTGAGGACTGAGGGATAATATCAGAATGAAAGACAGAGGGAGTGCAATATGGTTTGTTTTATCTAAAAGATGATTTACTTGAAATGTGATCAATATAGATAAGTGTTTATATATGGGAAGAAGTTACTGGGTACTACATAGCTCTTTAATTTAGCAGGGAGCTGCTTAACAAGAATCAACACCTGGAAGACGAAACTAGATACATTCCAGCTGAAGGTAAAGCATGAATCAGTAAGAATGAGGATGATTAAATTGCAAAACATGATCTTGGGAAATGTTGGATTGTCTATTCTGTAAGCTTAAAGTCAATGTTGAGCACTGAAATGTTTAAAACTTAACCGACATTTTACTTGCAGTATAAACTTCTAGATGTAAGATATCTGCCTTATAATACTAGTGGGTCAAATTAGGCTTCATACACTTGTAATTAATTTCTAGTGGGCAGACCTGCTCTGTATTTTGTTTCAACAGGAATCTGGCAGGATCATATTTTTCAATGTGAAGGGCTACTAGGTGAGGATTTTCTGTGCTTTCCTTGCCCCTGCTTCTTATCAGTATTTGTTCCCTCCCATTCCTTTTGCTCATGGACGATATTGTACATCTTCCTTGGCTGCAACAGTTAGAGTGACAGACTTGTCAATTCTTCAACGAAGTCCATAGTCACTACCTTTTCACAGTTCTGGTATAAACCTTAGGCTTTCATTCTGCTGTCATCAGATCCTATTCTCCTCCAGATCCTAGCAACAAGTCACCCTTCTTTGGTTATGGTCGCTCACTGTCTTTGGCTTCCCCCTGCTCTTTTCTTGGTCATTTCTGCATTCCATTATTGCTCTCCTATGCATTACATCTCAGTTTCTCATTCTCAGGTGTTTAATGCAAATCTGAGACCTAAGGGGATAAAAACAGCCCCACTGTGAGCCCTGTAATAGAGTAATAAAGTTTTGGAATGGACTGCCCAGGGAGGTGGTGGAGTCACCATCCCTGGATGTGTTTAAAAAAAGGCTGGACGTGGCACTTGGTGACATAGTCTAGTCTAGTTGAGGTTTTAGGGCAAGGGTTGGACTAGATGATCTTGGAGGTCTCTTCCAACCTAGTGATTCTGTGATTCTTTGGTTCTGTAGTGTCAAATTTTAAAGATAGATGAGCAAAAGTTTCCTGGATTTGCGCACAAACATACTTTTTATCACTGACTAATGGTGTTTTTTCACACAGTCAGTTCTTTGTCTATGTTAAAACTTGGTTCTCAGCCAGTGGAAATCATCAAAACAAGGAAGCACTTATTTGGGAGACCTATCTTCTAGCCCCTGTTTGGTTACCATGATGCCTAAGAAGTAACAAAGAGCAGGATGTATTCGTCTAAACTAAAGGATGAAGTAGCTGCTCCTTCTGCATCAAGTTTGTATCCTCATCAAGTTAAGTTTGTATAAGATTGCTGCCTGAATCATTTATGAAGAGAACCACAGCCTCTTTGGGGATGTAGCTGAAAGAGTAGCAGTTAATCTGCAAGATAGACACCATCTCAGAGAGGGAGGATGGCACAGAATCACATTGCAAGCATATACATATTTTGTGAAATTCTGTTTCAAGGCATATCCTTTTGGAATCAGCAATCCTGCATCAGTGTGTAGCCTTAAGTTGTGCAGTCTGTAATTGCAATCTCTCTCAAATTTAGTATTTTATAGTTCTTTTCTACTATAATTTCTCCCACACAAAGTGGCAATAAAAAAGAAAACAAGGTTGAAAGGCCAACCACTGAAAAATCCATGAGTGCCAGAAGTAAAATTACAAGACTGGGTCAACCCATCTGGGTGTTCACGCTGTACAGTAATCTTTACTTAGACATCTTTTTCTCCCTCACACCCTGAACACTGTATTTTCAGTGCACAGATGAAATGTACTCCTTTAAACGATCTGTTCTGCTGTTAATGATCAATGAGTGACCATAAGCCCTATTTACGGATTGTCAGCAGTTTCCAGAGAGGAGTCATGACCCCAGGTGAAGTTGTGCCAGGCTAAGCAGGATTACCAGCCTGATTCTTCCCCCTGTAAAAGTATATGGGCTTTGCAGTCTGATAGAACAGGATCTACTAGAAAGAGGTCACAGCCGAAAGAAAAAAGTAAGTCCCTCTACTTTGCAGTGTACAGATACAATTTTGATGACAGAGCCTGGCACAGCATGGATATTTCTCTTATCTGCCCTGCACTTCATCGCCTTGAAGGCAGGCCTAGGAAAACTTGCTCCGCTGAGTGGGAATGTGTCATGGTCCATCCTGTGGGTGAAGAACTTTTTCCTAATATCCGGTCTAACCCCCCCCCACCCCGACAGAGCTTCATACTCTTAACTTGGGTTCCATTCATGCTGGTCACCAGAGAAAATGAAAAAGGGAAGAGGAAAGGGAAGAGGAAAGAGGAGAGGAAAGTGGAGAGGAGAGGAGAGGAGAGGGGACTTCCCTACAACACAAGTACTTCCTACTACAAAAGTTTATTGCCTTTATNGGTCAACAGAGAAAATGAAAAAGGGAAGAGGAAAGGGAAGAGGAAAGAGGAGAGGAAAGAGGAGTGGAGAGGAGAGGAGAGGAGAGGGGACTTCCCTACAACAAAAGTACTTCCTACTACAAAAGTTTATTGCCTTTATACTTCCTGAAGTATTTTCCTGGCTTTATCTGAAGTAAATTTCTGCAATATGGTTTAAATTTTTGTTACAGATTTTTTTTTTGTGTGTGTGTGTGTGTTTGGTTTTGCTCTTTTTTCTATTTTTTTAATTATTATTTTTATTTTATTTTTATTTTTTATTTTGTTGTCACCATCTGTCATGATTTACTAGCTGTTTGGAAAATACCATTATTTTCTCAGCTTTTTCATAGACTTTTTTAAATGAACAGCTATAGAGACAATTTCCTATGTTGGTGGAAAATGTTAGAGATTATGCTGACAGATCTAATTTACAGGTGGTATGCATTTATGAATCTTGGTGCTGGTACTGTAAGCTTTGTCAGAGAGTACTATAATAATACTTTTAAAGTAATTCATTGCATCAACCAAAGCCAAATTATTTTGGTCTGTTATTGCTTTAACTTTGCATCTCAAGATTACCACACATCTAGCAAAGCAATTTCCCTTTTTTTGTCCTTATGTGGAAGGTACAGTGTGATCCACTCAGCTTTCAGTCAGATTGATTAAACTTAACACATTCTCCAATTTCTGTTGATTCTTCTATGATCTGGTTGAAAACTTTGAAATTTATTGTCTGTTTTTCATTTCTTTTGGCAGTTTTATCCACATTTTTTCACAGGTATCTTGAACCCTCTGGGAAGCCCTTTCTGCTGAAGCAACACCACTTTTCTGCCAAGATGTTTTCAGATGAATGGGAAAGAGTTTTTGTAGTTGTTTTATATTTCTCTTACTTTATAGTTGACTCCATTGCTCTGTTGCTGAGGGCTGGCTCTGATATAGACTCAAAGGGAACAATAAGAAATATATGCTGCTCACAGGAAAGGGAGGACTACAAGACTGACATCTCACCTTAGTCACATCCATGTGCTAGAGCTGAATCATGCTGCCTCTTTCGGCCACTGTCACGGGTCTCTGCTGTAAAAGAAGCACACAGAAAATAAACTCATCTTTATTGAGCAGTTTTAAAACTTGCTGCATGCTCTAACTCTTTCTTCTTGAAGACAGCTCCCTAACAGCATGAACATGCACAGCATTAAGGTGAGATAAACCAATTGTGCCACCTCTTTCACCCTGGGAGTCTCTTAGAAAGTGCACCAAACTTTGATAGCATGATGACATCTATTGTTGCTTTACAAGGCTGGGAAAAGCAGCCAACCAAGCACACATGTGCAGTTATCAATAATCCTCTGTCAAATTTGGAAGGCATTTTTGCAACTGAAGGAAGAAGACTTTTATCTTTGCCTCCTATTAACCTCTTGTATGTTCTGCCACTGGTTATACAGAAACATAGAAAGATGGGTATGGATTTGTTGACTTGTTTATTGTGAATATAAACCTAGCTTTTCTTTGTCTCTTTAATGTTTTTGCAGAGTACCAGGGGTTTCAAGAAAAGCTAAAATTAATCACCACACGAGTGTTACTCAGCATGATAGATTGTGGTTTTATTGCATCAACAGCCTAGTGACACATCAAAGAAAGACTTTAGGAGCAATCTAGAGGAGAATAATGAAGGAGTTTCCTGGTTAATTTCTTCCTAAGAGGGAAAAGCATAATAGGAAAAAAAGTATGTTTGAAAGTGAAAGCTATCCAACAGGATGATTGGAGTTAACTTCTCAAAACTGAATACGGCATAATTGTGAGGACTGAAGGAAGTTGTGAAGAGCCTGTAGAGAGCGAATAAATACCTCATGAACAATGCAGTAGATGGCAGAGCTGTGAAAGTGATTCAGAAAGATGTGACGATTGAGAGAAATGATCATAAAGTGTGATTACTAAGCACGTGCAGGATAAAGTCTACAGGAAAAGCCTGTAGTATTTTACCTTCAGTAGGAGCCTGGACATGGAAGGGTTGCTTCTCCATACTTAAATGTGTTATGGAGAGAGAAGCTGCAACATGTATCAATGATGCCAATGTCAGTACTATAAGAGATTTACTTTGTAGATGATGCTCTTTTAATAGGCAGCATAAGACAGAGAAGGATGTCAGTGCTCATGGCTGTTGAGATATAATGTAATGATGAAGATTTGCAGAAGAAATGTTGATGGATTATTTATGGCCATGTTAAGCTTGATATGAAACCAGTTATTAGATCATAGAATCATAGAATGTCTTAGGTTGGAAGAGGCCTTAGAGATCGTCTGGTTTCAAACCCTCTTCCAGGGGTAGGGACACCTTCACTAGATCAGGTTTCTCAGGGCCCCATCCAGACTGTCCTGGAACATTTCCTGAGATGGGACTGCCACAACTTCTTTGGGCAAGCTGTTTTAGTGCTTCACCACTTTCACAGTAAAGAATTCCTTCCTAATTTCTAATCTAAATAAACTCTCTTTAAAGCTATTCAATTTAAATTAAGCTAATCAATTTAAAGCTATTCCTTTTTGTCCTGTCACTCCATGTTTTTGTAAATACTCCCTCTGTATCTTTCATGGAGGCTCCCTTCAGGTACTGTAAGGCTGCAATTAGATCACCTTGAAACCTTCTCTTTTTCAGGCTGAACAATCAGAGAGATAAGATTATATTTAGAATTGCACAAGATAGGTCTACAGAATTAAGGTAGATCTTTGAACAGTCTGAAGGAGGATGATATTTACATTTGTGATTGTAGATTGTAGTCATATCTAAGGTAAAACAAAAAATGGGAGAAAACTCAAAATCTGGAAAAGACAGAGATGAGGTATTCTAATGGAAATAATGAATATGTCAGACATAAAACTGTATGAATAAATGATCTTTACTTCTGAGAGAATAAAAAAGTAGTATGACTTCTCATGAGTTCAAAAATAGAGATTTTCAGTTTTGCTGTTGAAGTAGGCTTACCTTTTGTTATTTTGTGATTGCCCCATATAATCAAGAAGAATATTTCATTTGGATAAATTTTTTACAGTTAAAAAAAATGCAATGTATTTAAAAATGAAAGCAGTTCAATGTTGAAACCGTTTCATGCAGAAATTACTTTAACAAATAATATTGACACTTTCCACAAAATATCAGATGAAAAAACCCTGATGCAAACTTACAAATATTTTCCCCGATCTAATTGAAAGCAAATCAAGGAAAACAGAGCCATATCATAAGACCATACGCTGAAGCTGTGACATCAGGGAATGTAGTAGTGGTATTACAAGCTGAATAGTTTCCTCTCTTTAATAGTAGGTACATGTATGAAAACATTCACAGAAACATGAGGTTGTCAGTATATACATTGCTGCTTTTATGTGAGGATCAACCATATTGACTAGTTAGAAATAAGCAAGAGATTTTCATTTTTATTGTCAGAGAGGACTGATTAGTTAAGAATGATTTTTAATTGCAAATGTCTACCATGTTTGACAAAATCATTATATTCATGTTGGAATTTCTCCTTGAACCAATGAATAACCAAATTATCACCTGCTTAATGGCCAAAGCACTGATCCAGAAAATATGTTTCTCAAATTCAAATTTGTTCCCAAAATTAAAAAAAAATAAATAAAAAAAATAATAATAAAAAGATGAGAGATGTAGTGCTGGATTGGAACCTTCTTCCCCAAAAGAGATTGTCTTCACTGTCAATATATCTGGATCTTTTTTGTGTCTTAACAACTTCCTACTAAAAGAGAAAAATTTAAAAAAATCAGAAAGGTCTTTATTCCTATGTCAGATTGTTTTATTCCAGTTTAATTTAGAATATGTTTCTGTCCAGCTTGATTCCTAGTGTTAAGTCTGCAAGCTGCAGAACAGTGGAAGCTAAGTATCGTAGGTATTAATAGGGCAGGATTTTTTATTTACATGGTTCTGTACACTGAATATTATCTACTTTACAATTCCACTGTAAAGAACATGTGGTAAGAAATATGCTGAAAGGAGGAAGTTTTGAAATACAAACTAATTACTGCATCTGAAAACTTATCATCTTATATCATCAGTCTGTATGTGTTGGAAGGAATCCATGTTCATGAAAGAATCTAAATGCTACATTACTTCAAGGATCCAGATGCATTTTATTCTATTAGTAACTGCAATGGAGATTGTGCCATCATACTTTGTGAACATATGTTACCCCATACTTTGCAAAGAACATGTTGTTTCTACTTTACAGATGAAAGAACTCAGGGGTGAGAGGTTAAGGGACATACCTGAGTGTTTGAGAGCGATTCAGAGGCAGAGATTGGAAAAGTCTAGGTTTGATTCTTGTTGACCCTTGTATTCATTGGACCACAGTCTTGCTCTTAAATTCCTAATTTGTAAGTAACTTGCTGCAAAATTCCCTTTGTTGAGGTGGGTGTTTTGCTGGTTTGGATAGCTGGCTGGCATGTACTATTTGAGTGAAGCTGCATTGTGCATACTCAGGAGGTTAATAATGTAGCATCTCTTACTGGGTGGCTGTTTAAAGCTTCTGTAACCAAGACAAGTGGGAAGAGAGCCAAAAAAGCAACTAAATCTTTACACTGAGGCAATGAATATTCCAATTCTTAATAGCACTCCCTCAAATCCTATTTTAATTGAACTTTTATTGAAATATTTGAGTAAGAAAGATTAATAAAATCCCAAGAGAAATAATGGAAACAAAATAAGTACGGTTCCTCGTAGAAAGAAACAGCACTTGTGGAATTTCATGCCAAGTTCCTATGGTTTTCTCCTCTCTTGTGGAGATGTACATCAGACAAATTTTTTTTTAACTTATTGAAGGCTCCAGTGTTTTACTGGTTTCAGCCTCATTCTCTGGTCATTTAATGGTTTAAGATTCTTTAAAATTGGTTGATTGCTTGTTGGCTAAGACCATACAGCCTGGGCCTTTGGTCCTCTTAGCTAGGCACTGAGAGCTGACACTTCTTGGTTTCCTAGTCACTATGTGGCCACATATTGTATTACCCTCAGGCAAACCAGACCTCAAAAGGGATGCAAGCAAGGGAGCTAGCCTATAAAGACCCCATGGGAAATCATACAGAAAACTACTGTCTTTGAGGAATTTGAATTTTGGCTGCTTAACGAGCTTTTGATAATATCTAAACAACAAGAAAAACAAAAAAGACAGTGCATTTTCAACACTAAAATCTCCTTAAGAAGTACTGGTGGCTCAAGAGACAGACAACTGGTTAACCGAAGCCTTTAAAGAAGTGAAAGACAAAACCCTGTTACCAAGGGAGAGTTTATGTGGTAACTCACAACACTTGATGGGGAATATATTGTCAGTGTAATCTGTTTATGTATTGTCTTTCACAAGAAGTGCAGCAGGCCAAACACTCAGAGCTGATTTTGTTGATAATACATGTAGCGACATCAGCAAAAATTTGGAAATATACTGTGACACATACTCAGTGTCACAAAATGTTACAAAGCTGCTGCCTTTGCAGTGCTTACAGCAAAGCCGGACATAAGTTAATTTAAAATTTCGTTAGCAGCAGAAAATAAATTTGAAAATAATGTATGATGCAGAAAAATATGAAATGCCACCTTAGATGCAGGAGCAGGATGGGATTAGCTTTTCAGCCTAGTTGTGAAGTGGTTTGCAGGCTAGAGAATGATCTGTGGAAGTGATACCTAGAGGACGTGGTCAGATAATATGGAAATTCATAGACTTTTTTGAAAGTCAGACTTTCATTTGTGTTCAGAATTTCTATATAATAAATGCAAGCATACTTGCACAAACTATACTAAAACTATGTGCTATGAAGTTAGATATCAAATGTTATGTATTAGCATTCTCGGAGTATAAACACTTGAGATATAAAGGCCCATTTACTTTTTTTATTGTCTTTCTTTCTTAATTTCCTTCAAGCCTGGAAGAGTCAGTAACCCTGAAATTTACATCTAAACCACGTCCAAACAATATCATTACTAAAAAAGTCTTTTTCCTATTTTGAGCCAAATGGTTTGAATCAACATAACACCACTGAAGTCAGCTTTCTACACAAGCTGCTGGTAACAGTTAAGGAACAGAGACTTTAGAACGAACTTCTAGGGACACTAAACTCTAGACCCCTCAATTACAAGGACTTTCGGAATAGAACTTTGGCCCAAAAACCTTTCTAGAATGTTTGCTGTGCTCATCTCACTCTGTTAAATGACTCTTTCATCTCAGACCAGAAACTTGACATTGATAACAAAATGCTCACTGTTTTCAGACAGGTGTCAAAGGGATAAATCAAAGTTATATTCAAAATACAAAGTAATAATGTAGGATGATTTGATATCAAGAGATTTGAATGGTGAGATTTCCAGCTATTCTTAGGAGTCATGTTGTACCCTTCCACGCTGAGTCTGCTCTCTCTTTTTCCAGAAGGACTGTCTTTTGCTTAAATATCTAAAGAAAGATTAACTTTGTAGGCAACCAGAGTTTGGACCATTTTAAATCCTTCCATTCCCCCTAACACTCTAAAGACCTTATTCACCAAAAAAGAAAGCCTATCCATTGTTGAAAATGAGTAATGAGACCCGAACTTCTTTACAGAAGTAGCAGAAGCAGCCATCATTATTCCTGTTACATCGATGTCCATCTTACTGCATCACTGGAATCTTGTTTTCACAATTTCCGCTTATCATTATAATGAAGATGAAATGACAGAATTGGTTGCTGAGCTTTTCTAAACCAAAGCAAGTGCCCAAACTAAGCCAGTGAAATGTTTCAAACGCTACCACTGAAGCCACTGAATTTGCTTCATGCCTTGAAATAAACATGCCTGTGCTCAGATCCTGACAGATAATTTTGTATTTTTTCGTCCATCTGTGAATATTTAAAAAATCAGTGGCTCTTATTTTTCATTTCCAAGTAATGACAGAAAAAAATCTAAAAGCTGTCCTTTTCAGAGTAGGCTCACCCCTCTAAGTACTTCAAGAAGGCTACATTTACTGTATTTTCTTGCTTTTCACTCATTTCCAAACTGAAGTTAAGGATATATCATTCCACTGAATACTTGTTATCTCCAGATGTTTTATTTAAATCTATCCTTCTAATTGGATTTAAAAATAGACCTTGGTTACCTGAAGATTATTGGTGATTCACTGCTGTTGGAACGAACATGTTTTAACCAACATCAGCAGTGCAGCATTTAAAAATAAATGCATGAAATCAAATGAAAGAATGGATTGTTATTGATCAGCTGCACATTCATCTTGCAAGGTTGAATCAAACAGAAATCATTTGTCACTTCAGTTTGAAGAGTTTAGCCATGCTTTTTTAGATCTAGTACCAAAAAACCATCCAAAGCCTGAAACTGCACAGTCCCTCAGAAATTTAAT
Source organism: Serilophus lunatus (assembly GCA_013399895.1). NCBI lineage: Eukaryota > Metazoa > Chordata > Aves > Passeriformes > Eurylaimidae > Serilophus > Serilophus lunatus. The sequence goes on from VXBA01000115.1 coordinate 589,816, forward strand.
TTACCGCATTAATCTGGGAATTAACCTGGGGCTTTATGTGAAAATACTTGAATAATAATAATTGTGTAGATTTTGTAGTTTGCATCATGATTTCTTTCAAAGGCAGCATGAATTGCTGCTCTCATGAATTATTGTACACACTAGAGTCTTATCTTAATTCTTGTATACTATATATGCAAATGCTCTCAGTTTCTATCCTGAAAAAGTGGATGTGGAACAGAAGGGACTGTATCATTTATATTTGCTGCTATTATTGGACAAATCTATTTAGCTCCATCTTGCATTTAATTACAATGTTTTCCCCCTTTCTACTCCTACTGAAAGAGACTCACAAAGCTCAGTTCCTTTGATGGTTAGAAACATTCCTTTCACCTCTGGTTGAAATTTATTCATGATTACTTCATAACCATTTGCTTTTGCATCAACACGGTCTCTAAGTTTGGACAGTTCCATTTCCCTCCCCTCTGTTCACCTTTTGATCTATTAATATAGAACTTTAATATCCACTCTCAGCTTTCTTTTCTCTAGGTATATGAGCTAGCCTTCTTTTAGTCCTCTTTATTAACATTAGCTCTCCACTTCCTTGATCATCCCTGTCTCTGTTGCAGATTGAATTAGTTTTTACTGCCCCTGGGAGATGAGGGTTGTACACAGTATTTAGAATAAGTTTTACTGGGGCTTTGTAAAAAAGGCTGATAACTAATAAACATTTCTGCTGCTGCATTATCTACCTCTGTCTGATTAATGTCCTCCCTTAAAATATGAATTTTGGGGCTGATATTACTTTTCAAAAATGTGAGCCCAAATACTCACAATATATGTGTGTGTTAGTGGGAGGGGCAGGAGGGTTTTAAATCATCTTTTATTAAAAAGAGCCATGTGCTCCTCTTCAGTAACTTATTTCATGGGTGCAAGAATATATTAACAGCAGGATTTTTTTCTGGATACATGGGAAATTCTGTAAAGAGAAATTCAGATTCTGGCCTTTCGTCATTACAGAGATTTTTGTAATAGGAGAAGCACACAAAACTCAGGCTGCTGATTTCTGGACTATTAGTTTTAGTTTGATACATGTCATGAAAAAAAAGAAAGCAAAAACTCTTGAGTTCTCCAAATTGCAGTGGCATCTGTGTCAGTAAAAAGAAGAAGTAATACATAAATAAATTAATACTATCAGCATATGGTGACAGCTCCTAGATCTGTTTTGGCATGGAAGTTAAAGTAAAGGAAGCTGAAGAAATATTCAAGCTAATGGATAATACTGGTTCAAATAAGCTCAGCAAGTAATCACTTTCTGAGTTTTTTTCATACTTACTGAGGTTTGTGGAAGCCATCCATGGTCCTTGTATCTGGAAGTGAGAACCATCAGGTGAGGATCCTGTTATTATTATCAAGCTATTTCCCTTTCACTCCAATGAAAAATGTTCTCTCTGTTATGGGAAAGAGTGGCCTGTGACCTACCTCTCTGGCAGGCTGCCCTCCTGCTGACCTGCAGGAAGCAGATAAAATATATGTGGGAAGGGTTTAATTCATCTGCCTCTAAAAGCAAGCACTCCTTGGTTAGAGCTAAGGCTTTCTCTGAAAAGAAGATTTCCTAGGCAAACCAACAGAATCCAATTCCAGCAGTATTTGGGCCATGGAAGTAAAAATTAAACCAGATTTCCCAGCAGAATGAAATCTCTGTGAAGCTCTGGATCAGAAGAGTATGCATAAGTAGTCCATCTTTTAAAACAAGGCTCTTACCTATATGCTAGATACTGCTTTTCTCTTGGATTTCTCCTGGTTCTGTGTTGATAGCATCTCTTTGAGACATATTTTTAGCCTGTAGCCTGCCAGGCACTGATTTATAGCCTGATGCTGGAAAAAGTCCTGGCTGCTGCCTGGAGCCTTGCTGAACCTCATTTACACAAATGCCTTGATCCCTTTTCATGTTCTGTCTCTTTAGACATCCTCTTGGGTATGACTAGGGTCTGACAGAATATACCCTATGTCCTTCAGGCAGTGCAAGCAGTAAGCAGTTCTTCCCTGTACCTGCTTTTTTGTGCTGTCACCCCGTTAAGTGCTCTCTTCCATCAGCAGGTAGATGCACAAGCGCATCTGAACTTCTGCTTGCCTCTTGCCTCAACAACCTTCTGACCCCAAAATGGAGCTGTTAGTTTATCAATTATTAACTGATTTAACTGGTTTTTCTGGATTAACTGATTTAGCACTATAGATCTGGTAAATGTTGAACGGAAGCCAAAATTTCATTAGCTTTCTTTCCTTTCTATCTTCAAAATGACTAGGCAGAAATCTGTAAAAATCTTGTAAAAATAGCTAAGTATCCACTCTGAATCTTTACTGAGGTTCCAAAGGCATTTCAGAGATTAAGCAAAAATTTTCCAGCTCCTATGGCAGTTCATGTTTAAAAATATGCCATCTACTCTTTCTCTTTAGTAATTGATCATTTCAAACAAGAGTGGTATTTCTAGGTTAACAGTGCTCAGGGTAGGTGCTTTTCTGGCAGGATATTTATCAAGTGGTCAGACACTGACAATTTTTATAGGAAACCCTATAGTAGGAGCAGAAGTGTTGTTTTAAAGAAAAATGCAATATATTGTTTAGTAGGCTTGGGTAAAGATTAATAGTGTCACCATAGGTAGGAGGTACCTCTTTATATATACTAAAAAAATCCATTAATAACAAGTTACACAATTGTAAACTGTGCACACAATATACAAGCAAAATGTACATAGTTTTTCTTGTTCTGTTAATTTTCAATTTAGTTTATGCATTCGTTTGTAGAAACATGAGATACAATCTCTTAGAAGTTTCTCCAGATCACTCATGATGCTTAGGGATTGAAACATGCTTGTGTTTGGAAAATGGACCTTCGAATCAGGTGCCCAGATCCCTTTCAGTGTTTGATGTGTACACAGGGCATCCTCCTCCAAGGCTTCAATTCTTTGTATAGATGCTTGTACTTGTACAAAATAGGTGTAGCAGATCAGACTGTTTGCACTCATTTTGCTCTGATGTAGGCGATTAACGTGAGGTGCAAAGAAGCAGGGAAAAATAAAAAAAACAGCAGGGTTGGAGGTTTGTGACATGGGTGGTGAGGCATAAGCATTTTGAACTGCTTCTCTAAATGGATTTCTATCTTCTGAAAGACTTTCAAGGTTCACTCTCACCTCATACACTGACTGACAGGTGAAAAATCAGTTGTACACATCAGGAACCATTCTGTAATATTTACCTTGCTGTTTTTAAGATTACTGCAACTCACAATAATTTTCAAGATGTGTTTAAATTTATTGCTGAGCTGAAAGTAGCTAGATGCATTTCTTTCTTAGGGGACAGTACAATTTAAGGTTCCAGTAACAAAGCTGAGTCAATGATAGAGCTGTGCAATAGGTGGAGAGAAATAATTTCTCCTAAAAGTCGAGGGAGACTTGTGTAAAACCATTGTCACCCACAAAATATTTGTTTTTCCTTATATATTATGTGATACAGGTGTCATGGGTTGTCACTTAGACACATGAAGACTAAGAAAAAAATGTAGTATTTTGCAGTTCTGTGAATATTGAATCTATGGTCTGATGTGTAACCAGGGTAGAGAGCAACTCTAGAGAATTCACTGTTACAGCATGCTTTTCTAAAAACTGGGTTTTTTTGTTGTCCCTTTGTATTGTACATTTTCAAAGACTATCTCTGCTGCTGTTTGTCTGGATTTGTTCAGCAGTTCCCATGGTGTATGAGACATCTCTCTGGCTTATTTTAGTTGAAAAAAAGAAGTGTAAAATACGTAGATTTATATAGTGGTAGTGTCACAAGAGAAAAAAAACAATGTTATTTTTATTAGTAGGCAGCTTGCCCTTCCAGTGCAGTGGTTTATGCTTTCGGTGTAGCTGCTGGCTGCTTTCAGCCCTCCCAGCAGTGAGTCAGGATCTCTTAGTAACCAAGCAAGGGTGGGCTGGGGATTTCTCCTGACTGGTCCATCAGAGCTGAAGAATTATATCTGGCTAAGACCAAACCGCTTTGAAATGTCAGAAATATGGAATGACGAAGGGAAGCTGAGTAGTGCTTTTGAATTAATCAGAATTCAGAAATAAAGACCGGAGATACAGGCATGTTTTGTGCAATCAAGCAATCAAGTGCTTGCACCTGGGCAAAGTTTGACCTACTATATTGTCAAAGCTGTATTTTCATCTAGTTCATAAAAGCAAACAAAATAATGTCTTCTAAAAATCTTGCAACTTTATATAATGAATCTGGATGATGAAGATAGTGTTAAGGAAAGAAAAAAATCACATTGCTACTTAGCTGTGGCTAGAAAGGTTTAGAACTGGAAAACTGATCTTTCATTTGGACTTGGTAGATGTCCAGTCAGAATTTACCTTCTTGATCTTGTCTTTGTTTGGGGAAAGCAGGAGGATTATGAGATTTTAGAGACTTTGGAGAAAATGGAAAGAAAGATCTCCCATTTAAATACTGGTTATGTGGATGAAAGATTATATATATATATATAGGCTTTTATAACTACTAAGATTTTATGCTGCACATCATCAAAAGAAAATAAATTCTGGAAAAAAAAATACGAAGAAAATTAAAGGTCTATAGGGCCCAATTTTTTTCCAAACCCAAGCAATACTTAAGAAAACCAAAAGTTCTGGCAGTAGGAAAATGTGAAGGATATATATGAGCTTCTCTGCTTATGACTATATACTTAAAAAGAATTGAAAAGGCTCTCCTTCTTGAGAGAGATTTATGGTTGTGAAACAATAGTAAGCACAGGTTGTTCCACAGTTTCAATGGTCTGAGCATAATCCAGTGTGTGTCATGTCTGAAATTCTGCTTGGCATCCAGGGTAACTAGTCTGAACACTAGCAATGAGATCCAGAATCAAGAACTGCAGTATTTGATGATGGAATGACTTTTCATTTTAACACCTGACTTAAAATTTTAGCATTTTATGTAGGATAGAGTATACCTGCCTCATATTTATGGCAAATAAAAACTATGAATCAGGACTGAGTTATGTAACTAGTTTCTAGTTAACTTTATTGATATTGGGCATAAATGCAAATGTCTGCTTTAAACAGTTCTGTGATTTCTCTAAACTTTCATTTTCTTAAGCTAGCTAGCAGCTGGATATCTAGTTTCTGCAGGGATGTAGTTTGCCTCCTAAATGGCTGTTTTGTTTTATGTATATTACAATTAAAGAGATAGTAAGATGGCCATCAAATTATTAAAACTTTTCTATTTTAATTTCATCTATGTCTGTGAAGACGGTTTCTCATTCTGAAATTTAGGAATGAAGTTAATAAAAAAAATTCAAAAGAACTCTTAAAATAACATCAGCCTTAATAATGGCTTTCTATTTAGCTTTACTTGGGCAACTCTATCAAAATACAGTGTCTTCTAGTGTTGCTTCTACTGTAAACTAGGTTTTGTACTAAGTGGCATTAATGCTATAGGCAGATGAATTGCAACCTGTAGGAGATATTCAGCAAGAAAGACTCTTGGAAAGCCAGCTGTGTCCTGGACCATATCAAAAGCAGTGTGACCAGAAGGTTCTACTCTCATGAGACCCCATCTGGAGTATTTAATCCAGCACTGGGCCCACCACAAAAGAAGGATGTGGACCTGTTGGAGTGAGTCCAGAGGAGGCCAGAAAGATGATCAGAGGCCTGGAGTACTTCTCCTATGAACTTGGGCTGAGAGAGTTGGTGCTACTCCACCTGCAGAAGAGAAGGCTCCAAGGATAGCTTACAGGGGCCTACAGTAGAACTAAAGAGGGACTTCTGACAAGGCCATGTAGTAACAGGGAAAAGGGGAATGGCTTCAAACTGAAAGAGGGTACCTTTACTTTGGATATTACTTAGAAATTCTTCATTATGAGGCTGGAGAGGCACTGGAACAGGTTGTCCAGGGAATCCCTGGACCTGTTCAATACCAGGTTGTTTGGGACTTCCACCTGGTCTAGTGGAAGGTGTCCCTGCCCATGGCAGGGGTCTTGGAACTAGGTGATCTTCCAACATAAGCCATTCTCTTCTCTCCTATTCTGTTGTAAACTGGGTTAGAAATGTACTAACATGTTAGAAACAAGATAAACCCTATGATATCCAAACCCTTGATTTTAGGAATTGAAAATGTGTCAAATGTTTTACCAATTGCAGCTCCCTTAAATCTAAAACTAGTACTTATTGGAAGAAGCGTAGATCATCTTATCTTTAGTGAATTTTTTATATAATAGTTTCATCATTGTTATTAATTTTTGTGTCCTTTCTGCACTTAAAAAGCAAAACATACAAAGGAGAAAAATATGTTCTTAAAAGACTGAGTTCATATTTTGAGAGTTTCTACATAGCAATCAGGAGGAATAAGAAAATTCAGCACACAAAAGAAACCTGTGTAGTGTTTGGGTACAGCTTTTATTTATATGTTCAAAGAAAGCAAATTAACATGCTCACCACAAAAAGAATAAGCTAAATAGATTGGATGCTATTTTAAAGGCTATTGCATTCTTCTAAATGAATTAATGTTTTAAGTCTCCTCTTGACTTTTAATTAGTTAGTCTCCCACCCACAAGTCCCAACCTAGGAATATTTTACAATGTCTTACCTGATCAAACCATAATATCTACCTGTCTGAGTCTGGGGGAAATGGCTTCAGGAATGTAATGAAGTAGTGAAATATGCCTTTAGTTATAGAGGCCTAGAAGCATTATACTGTCATAATTTACAAAGTTACTTAAATATTTCTTGAGAAATGTTCTGTATGAAATGAACAATGAACTCCCAGGTATCTCTCTTAAGTTCATATATGGCATTTCAAAAATATATGCAGTTATCATGGAAGGTGTAAATGACCTGTGAGGCTATCACTATGATATTTTGGCTATCATTGCTAATTCCTCTGCATTGTCTATAAATAATGATAGTGTTGTAGTCTTGTTAGTTCCGTTTTAATTTTTGTGATTTATCCTATATCACTAAAGAACAAAGTCTGTTTAACTATATTTTTATTATTCTAGCCCAAGTTGACTATGATTATGAGTTTCTATGGTGCTTGCTTGAAGCTCTTTGTTGCTTGCATTCAGCAGCAACATTATATGTCATAACATTCCACAATATCCAGGTAATCACTATGTACACAGCACACAAATGTGTTTCTTTTACTCACTGTTTTAATTTGGCATTTTTCCTTTAGAGGTTGATTCAGTGAAATGGACCTAGATAGAGTAGATGGGGAAAAAATGCATTAAAACTCTGGAGTTAACTCTGGACCAGTATAATATTGATATTGATTGTACCAGAAACGATTCCATTTCCTTTGCATATTTCCCACAAGTTGATCTGAAGATGTGCTTGAGTGATATCTTAACATTCAATACACACTTCTGCTAAACTTGCATTTTATACTTCAAAGTTCTGTAATTTTCTTGGCTTTATTATGAATGATTTATGGAACATTCTGTTAAAGTAAACATTGACAGCATCAGGCAGTCCCTTCAGAACAAAAGAAAATAATCATATTTCTATCAAAAGTAGATGGAAACAATAATAAGACAATATTTGCACCAAATGCAAACCAAATTTTCTTAATACATAAATTTTATTTATGTCTACAATATATTGAAATACAAATAGTGTACAGAGTAGAAATGGTAATATGTTAGAAATTATGGAGTCTTTGCTTACATTTTTAGAAAGCAATGTATCTTATGGATGCAATTAGTATGCATCAGCTAACATTTTTAATAAAACCTTTATGAGGAATCTGGAAGGGTGTTACCATGAAATGACTACAACCTCAGAAAGGACATCATCTGAGAATTACAGAGGTATTTCTTACAGTCCTCAATTACAGGTGGGCTTTCTGGAGTCTTCAAAGCAAATAAATTAATCATTATATCACTTAGTGAATAGAATATTAAAATAGGAGAATGCCGAATTTAATTTTTAAGCCTGCTTTAGAAGACAAAAATGGCCTCAGATATGATTGTAGGTTGTGCTTGCAGCTTATATAATTTGCAAGCGATGCTGTTGTAAGAACAGCAGACAGAAGAGGTTCTTTATATATAGTGGAATTTAAAAAAATAAGTACTAAAATAATTATGTGACTAGAAGGAAATATACTCTGGAAAATGTACTCCTGAAAACCTAGTACCCCTGTGACCCGAACCACTTCTCACATGCATCGTACACTGAGGTTTCTCTTTCTGACGTTGGTGAATATCAAACATAGTCTAGTTTTCAAAGAAAATCAAACGTCTTTATTTTTGTGTACATTTTTATATATGGATATATGTTGGAGAAGATGGCAAGTCTGTCAGCAGCCTGGCATTGGTTGATAGAATTGATATTGATAATACTCGGGTATACCCTTAAAATAGTTGGTCACTGTGAATCTCAGCACACCTTTAGACAAGTAAAAGCACATAACACTGTGTAGCTGTGAACCATGTTTGGAAGAGCTACTGCTTCTAGCAGACTGTCTGTTGTTGATAATGTGTAAAGCAAACTTTGTAGCAAAAATATTGTAAGTCTTCTGGTTAATTTTTATAGTCCTCCAATCATAGCAATGGAAAACAGCTTTCTGTCCTATGAGAAAAGATCACGCTGCCTTCTGATATTATATAATACCAAATGCTACAGCAATAAAGTAGCCATTTTGGGCCATTTTGTCTAGCAATCCAGTGTGTCGTTCTTGTCCTAGCTGCAACAGATATACTAAATACACATATCTGTCACTGTCTGTACACATGCATGTCTGCTATTTTCTTTAAAATTTTTAAACCCACTGGCTAATGTAATTTACAGTTGCCATGGGAGAGCCAAAGACATTCTTTTCACTGCAAGTTTTGAAACACTAGGTGACCAGGAAGAAGTGAGATTATAAATGTTTCACCAGAGGGCAAGGCTCCTTTAAGTTACCTTAGATTTTTAAAAACGTTGTGGTTTTGTTTTGTTGGGATTTTTTGTTTGTTTGTTTGGGGTTTTTTGTGGAGCTAGTAAGAGGGCTATTCAGCACGATGTCTTATTTTTATCTTTTAATTTAGGAATACTATCTTAAAACATTTCAGAAAGGGAGGTCCATGTACAACAGTTATTTGTTAGGGTCGTACAGATCACACTTCTCCACAGACACGGGGAGAAGCTTGAGTGCCCTTATGAGTTTGTGAGCTATGCTGGCATAGGCATATGGCTCCAGTGGGGTCTCCCATGCCAGACAGGTCTCATCTGAAGGGTCAGACTAAGTGTGTCCACGGGTAGGATGGGCTCGGTAGCCTCCTGGCAACTATCTTAGGAGAAGGGCAACTGTAACCCCAAACCCAGGCAGATGGAGCTCATTTAGCCCTGTAAGGCCATCATCCATCTCATAGAAGGATACTCTAACTAAACCGATGTCCTAAGGTCTTCACTGTCACCATCCAGCTTGCTAGGGCTTGGTAGACGAATCTTAGGTGTAAAGGGTGGGGCCAGTTTTGTGCACGCTGAGCCTCACTAAAAAAATCTATTGTGCAAGCTAGAAGGGTACATCCACATTTGTAAAGTCCTGTAGTGACAGACAAGAGATGAAATGGCAGTTGATAAGGTGCACTGGAAGCCACAAACCAAACTCTGCATGCAGGCAGTTCAGGACATTGGTCACTCCAGACTGACCCCAGAGATGACAGTCTTGTTTGGCAACATACTAAGTGACCGAGCAGCCTTTTTCAAGGAGAGCACTGCTTGCTCCACTTGGAGAGGGGCCTAGAAAAGGTGGCCTAACCAGAGCTCATCTCCACCTGGTTGGCTAACCACAGCCAATGGGCATCTTCTGATGTGGTTGAACAAACAAAAAGAGAAAAAGGCATACATCTCCTTCCAAAGGTGTGCTCAAGTTGACACTCACATCTTGGAATACTGGAACCGTGCTTGATAATGCAGATAGTGGATGTTCTGAGCGTCGTTCTGCTCTAATTGCCCATGAACTATCACATCTTAACATTGACATTGCTGCTCTCAGTAAAGTTTGTCTTCATGAGGAAGGCAGCCTCAAAGAGCATGGTGCCGGCTGTACACTCTATTGGTCAGACAAACTCAAAACTGAAAGCCACCTTTCAGGAGTTGGTTTCATGATTAAAAACTCCATTGCCTCCAAACTTGAAAATCTGCCTATAGGTCATTCTGACTGCATTACCTCCCTATGCCTCCCACTATGCAACAAGCAACATATTTTGCTCTCCAAGCTGACCCTACGGAAGAGGACAAATTCTACACTGACCTACACTGCCTCACTCAAAAGATTCCTGCAGATGATAAAATCATAATCCTTGGTGACTTCAATGCCAGAGTAGGAAAGAACTCTGAAGCCTGGAAGGGAGCATATGACAAGCATGGTGTTGGGAAATGCAATGACAATGGATGCTTCTTGCTAGAGTTTTGTGCAGAGGAGCAGCTCACCATCACCAACACCATCTTTCAGCAGAAAGACAGCTTGAAGACAATCTGGATACATGCTCAGTCCAAGCCCTGGCACCTCATTGACTACGTCTTAGTGCTCCAGAGAAACATTCACAATGTCCATCATACCTGAGTGATGCCTAGTGCAGAATGTCAAACAGACCACCACCTTGTGCGATGCAAACTTAACCTCCACTTTAAGCCAAAATCTAAGAGGGGTGGCATTCCAAGGAGGAGGCTCCAAGTTAACAATCCTCAAACAGGTACAGTGAGAGACAGCTTCCAGGTAAACCTTCAAGCAAGACTTGAAGACCATCCCATAGATCCCTCTCCTGAAGTGCTTTGGCAACATATTAAAAATAGCANCTCAAACAGGTACAGTGAGAGACAGCTTCCAGG
>VXBA01000116.1:0-27679 GCA_013399895.1 Serilophus lunatus
ACCTAGTGATTCTGTGATTCTGAACTAAAGGGTCAGACTAAGTGTGCCCACGGGTAGGATAGTCGATATCAATTTGTACGTAATCAGTTAAATCCTCAAATCTTGCCATAATCCTTGATAATCAATAATCTATCCTGTTTGTTTTGGTTTTTTTTGTGTGTGTGATATTCTTTGAAATTACATGTACACACAGATATACCCTAAAAAAATCATAAACTCTCACATACAAGTCTATGAGAACCCTTTCTACTGAGACTCCTCAACAGCTAAATTTTTCAAAGCTACTCCTTTGATACATCAATCATCACACAAGAATTTTACACTTTGAGTGCAGTCTAGCAAGCATATCCAGACAGTAGTCTTTCTGACATATTATGTTGTTTCTTCACTTTTATAGATTATAACACTCCTTCTCATGTAAATTTTTAATGTTCCTTAGGTTTTATATACAGCTGCTCACTGCATCCTTTTATTATTTCTTTAGAATTCTTCTATATTTCCAGCTCTCTCAGTACCAAATCATGTCTGCGTCATAGATTTCTACAGCATTGATTAGTTTCCCCTGATATACTACCTTGTTTCCCCCCTCTTGTATCTATTGCAGATTAAGCTGTCATTTTTGTGGCTTTATATTTTCTACGTTTTGACATGCAGGAAACTTACCTTGCCTTTACTTCATTGAGTTAATAATTTTCTTTAATCTTTTCCATCAGAAATGAAATTAATTGGTTATTTATCCTTTGTCATTTTCATGGTGTGACACAAAAGCAAGACATTCAAACATTTTTGTGTATGGTTTTTTCACTTTGCAAATATTAAGACAGTGTATAGATTTCTACTTTAAATAAAGAGGTGTATATGTATAAAAGGTCACAATTTCATTACACTGCAAACCCAAAGTCTGAAATAAATAACAAATGGTTCAATGGTAACAGGGATGAACTAATTTCTTTACAATCACATGGAAAAATTGGAAACAGAGAGGAAAAAATATATCTTAGTTTGATTTAATTTACAATTAAATATATAATAAATTCATTAATAGAATTTTAATTTATTAAGAGAATTCACAAAAAATAACAGCAGAAATGGAAAGAAGACATCTAGTTTTAGAGCTGCCATTCAGAATCCAATCCTGATGTGAACATAAAACTAATGAGTTATTGAATTTTCAAAATCACGTATACCATGCTTTATATGAAAGGGAAAACTTTACAGATGGCAAAAATCTAGCACATACGATAAATGATCCATGAGAGACATATCAATCCAAGAAGCTGTGAACCTCATGACTCTAAAAATAACACAGAGAAAGGAAAATGTCTCAAACTTTGAAAAAACAGGTATTCTTTCCAGAGATGAAAACTGCTCATATGCCTCTCCAAAACTGAGCTACTGTCACGTTGAGCAACAAATTCAAACTGCTTAGAGACTGCTTTATTTACAGTGAAGTTACTGAAGAGCTGGCAAGAGCTATCAGTGCAGCTGTGCAGTCTGGCAAAGCCGTACTTCACTGTGCCCTTGCCTGTCTAGAAGTCAAGGCACATCAGCACTCTCTGAATGTGAAAGGTTCACTCGAAGTGAAGGATTTATAACGTAACATAAGTAAGAAATGCGTGTGTCCAAACAGTACTTTAACAAGTACAGTGTAGGGCTTATAAGTCAATCAATAAAGTAATAGAAGGAAGCAGATTCTTTATAAACAGCTGATGTCCCTGCCAAAACAGCTGCTGAATACACAGAAGAGCTTATCTTTCAATCAATAGTTCCTGATACAATTTAAAAACTATTCATACAACACTCTCCCTGCCACCCTCCACTAACACTACACAGAAAAGGCACCCCAAACAAAACAACATCCTCCCTTCCCCTGACATCACTTAGAAAAGAAACACCAAACAACCCAAACTTAGAAGTCAAAGGTAGTTTGATACATGCTGAGGCTTTGCCAATTCTCAACTTCTGTTAAGAATCTCAAAACCATACATTCTTTAACAGTATCACTATATGGGATTCTTATGAAAAATAATTTCCTAAGGAACAAAATATGTCCAGTTATTTTCCTCTGTGTATTTTCCTTTTTTTTTTTTTTTTATTATGAGTAACATTTTTAGATATTTTCTTTCCTGAGTAATTTGTAGTAGAATATAACCCTCCACTTTATCTCTCTGTGGGTGCTTCCATATTATTGTAGTACCTTCAAAGACATCAAACCACAACAGTGTAGAAAATTATACTTGATATTTGAGAACTGTTTTCATTCAGATTAATTTATCCCTTCAATTCTCTTGTGAAAACAATCACAGTGAAGACTAACTGCTGAGCAATTTAGTTTAAACCACAGGTGTACCAAATCTTTTTATTCTGCCTGCAGAGAGATCTTTGAATATCCCCATATCCATTTCAGTAACAGTAATTGGTTTATAATAGCAGTCATAGAGAAAATACATTTTGAAAGAATTAAAATACCCTTGTTATTTATTTTATAGTGTTGTTTAAAAAGAAATCACTGTATTGTAAACTTAAATAATTTGGTATATAAGAAATTTATTCAATTTTACTATAATATTAAAAGTTTTCTCTACAGTATAACTCTGGAAAGACTGCATTGTCCATCTTGAAAGGGCCTTGCCTCTTACATAATTTGAGAAAATACTTTGGATTTGTCTTTAGCTTGAATCTATTACAGGGAAGACATAGTCAATCTACACGTACTGTAAACTTATTTCTCTAATGATATTGAAATTAAATTCCTAACTGCTTCAGATTATTGTTGTAATTTGTTTACATTCTGAAAGTATCTCTAGAAAGCAAGGAAGAAAAAAAACCAAAACCCTAAAGAAACAATTTAATAATTTTTTTTCCATAATGTTACTCTCCCCTTATAATTGAATGTAAAATATATTGCTTGAATTATAATGTACCAGATATCACTTTATCTGGCATTTGTTTCTAGTTCACATGAAAAAAGGTTATGTGCAAATATTTTGTCTTTTCTGTCCCACCTTTCCAAGCCTGAAACTTTCAAATAAAAAAATAGACTCCTCTTTTCATCCTTTTTGAGCTATAGAAGAGATTGTCAGCAGTTGCCTCCAGGTCTGTAATGTTCATGACTCCTTCTTCATCAGCCTACAATTGATACAAGGCTTACTGAGACAGTAAGCAATAATAGCCAACTATCACAGTTCAAATAGTTATGATTATATTTTCAGTAAATAAATATAATTTGCACAGATGAAATGAACTGCATGAATCAAGAATTTCCATGTAAAACTTAAAATGCTTCTGAAACTTGGTCATAAATTTATTAGTCAGCTCTTACTTACTGAGCATTTATGCCTGCTTATGATTAATATAGTTTTAAAGAAAATCTTGTTAGAAAATTCCATGACTATAGCATACCTAATGGATGGGAGTTGTATAAATGTATTAATTTTATAGAGAGGTTTGTTTTCTCTGACTCTATTAACAAAAAAATTGACAACATTACTTTTATCATATTAAGGTTTCCATAAATGTCATTGTACAAGTATTAATTTTGCAGTTAACAATAGAGGTTGCAATACGTGAAAATAATAATAAGAACCCCCCACTGATAGTAGGAAAGTGATAGCTGGACCTTATCATCATATAGTTGGTGAGTCATGTACCATCAGTCTGACTATTTACGTTCACAATGTGGCAGTCTGTAGTACTTCCTTTCCTAACTTCTCAAGCATGTTTTCCTCCTTTTTAGGCTGATGGAAAAGCACATTTAATGTTTTAGATTAAGTTGATTTTAAGTGCTCAGATATTAGAGCAGGAGACAGAGCTCAGGAAATAATCCAAATTCTTATCAAATCTGAAACTATATATCAGTGCCTTGTGGTTTAAAATATTAGTGTTTTAATTACTTCTGAAATAGTAAACACCATGAGCACAGAGTTGAACATTCTGCTTAAGGTCTGAAGGAGCGCAAAATGTAGAAATTAACAAAAACTCATGTTTTCTGAGTATATTCAACTATCTTAAATGAAAGCTACATACACATTTTTATATTAAGATATACATATGCAAAAATAACATATTAGAATGTATTGTGTACATTTCTAGTTGGCCTTTAAAAATAAATTTAATCCAATGTAAGATGAACCTCGGATACAGACACTAAAGACATGCTTTGGCTTGATTGAAGATGTCTTAATTGTTAATGTGAATCACTTCCAGCTCCTACTGTTGTGAATGTAAAGAAACCAGAATTTTCACGTTTTAATTCTACTTGACCTACTATAGACATATTTATGTCATGCCCCACAGGTACCTTGTTTTCTACATAGAGGAGCAAATTACACATACGCAGTTAAATAAGGTCAATATTTCCCACAGTCCTTTAATTATAATATTTTAGCATGCAGGACAAGGCTAAACTTGTTTGAGGTAAGTGCATGAGTACAGTTGACAGATAATTAGTGATCTTAGTGGCTGCTAAGTAAAGGTGCTAATAGCAAAAAAGTTTCCAGCTGCCCATGGCCATTGTTCCTTTCCTTTATATTTCATATTTTTCATTCTGATATCATAAGTTGTGGAAATTATCTACCAATATTTTCATCACAATATTGTTTTAAATACAGAACAAGTTTCTGCTAAAATTACTAGAAGGAAAAGCAGTTAAATTAGTAGAAATGTTGTCTTGTTTCTGGGATTCACATGAAAAGAGAATAGCAGAAAATGCCTACTGTCCTGATCCATAACCTGGATTTCTCTGTGTTCCTACATTTACAAACATGGAAATGCTTCTGCATGCCTGTGAAGTCCTCTTCCCTATCTTCAATTTGATTTTTTTTTTTTTCCAACATCAGCCTAATTTTTTTCTCACAAACCAAGGATTTTCTCTATTACACTCACAAGTATAACTGACCAACTTCAAATCTTTTCAAAATCTGATTCCTAAATCTGCAGATGTAAAACAAATCTATGTTTTTCAAGACAGCCTGTTTGCACAGAAAAAAATGCTTACTGTAAATAAGTAGAATGTAGTTCTTGGATAAAGAATGAGTTCAAGTAATGTCACCATTAAGAAAGAGAATTGGAAGAAATTGAAATGGTATTTGGATGCAATTATTCTTGATAGCTACATACTGTAAACACCCCCTAGGAAGCTAACACAGAGAATATTTGACTTATTAGAATGACAATTTTCTGTTATTGGGAAAATTTTTGTAAATGGAATTAAAAGTATTAATTATTTGACCCGTAAAAAATTAGTGTCATTTATTCATTAACATGAAAAATGAAAAATATCTGTTCATTTTCTCTCTAATGAATATATTTTACATGACCATTTTTTCTGTGCAGCATATTCTAAAGTCAAATTGAATAAAGATGATATTTGCTTTGAAGCCAGGATCACTAACTTCATAGTGTCCCCCTCCTCCGTCTCAAAACCCAAACAAAGCCCAACCTTCAAATCTATCAGTTTTATTCTGGTCATGTTGCATCTTATGGAGGTAATAGTAGTGTGCTACAACACTACTTGACAAGAAATAGGTTCACTTTTACTGTTTTGTCTAAACATCACGTGTTTCATTTGATACAATTGTCAAGTTTTGTGATACAGATAAAAAAGAGAAAAACTCAATTTACTCCACCTACTCATTCCAGCTACTTTAGGTATCCGTTTCGGAAACACTTTCTCAGAATTCTTCTTCCTAATGTTTTAGGAAAAAACAAACAAACAAAAAAATCTCCAACAACTTTTAATTTTTATTTGAATTTTAATTTAGAATTCTCTCTTTGCTGGGAAATGTTTCTTCTACAGAAGAAGCGAAACATGAACATAGTTATCGACTTCAATTAGTTTAATTATTTTCATTTCATTCAAAGATAAAAATACTTGTCTTTGCAATAACTTTAAGCATTATTCAATAAATTGGATGCTGTCAGGCATCTGGTGTCCCTTCCAACTCAGGATATTTTATGATTCTGTGAAATTTAAAGTAAATTTTGAGATATTGGTTAAATATTCCACTCAGTGGAATTCGTCAATAACATTTAAAAATAAAGTCACAAGAAAAGAGTTTGTCTTCAAATAAATATGTATTAAGACTCAGGATTTATGAAAAATTAACTGCAAATTGTTTTCCTATCTATATTTTAAAATAACTATGAAAATTAAAGAAAGCTCTTGCAACAATTCTTACAAAGCCCTCTTCTGTATTAGTAAAAATGTTGCAGTAATCTCTTTGGACTCAAACTCTAAATAACAACAACCTAGCTGATCATTTTGTAAATTTTATACTAGTACTAAAGCTGGCATAATAGCTCACACATTGTCAATAATGGTGCTGTTAAAGTAAAAAGGTCATGAAATCTTTGACTGTGAGAGAAAAATCTTTATGCTGAAATACATATCATAAAACATTGTTTTTCATCTTTTTAATATTCTGTTCTTTAATACATCCCCCTCTTCAGGAAAAAGAGAGAAAGCTTTTATCATCTTATTTTAATAAAACTGAATTGCTTATGCTAGAGCATCTAAAATGTTACCTAACCAAGTTGTTTGTTTTTTGCAGTATATATGTATATATGCTTGAGGTCTGTGGCATATCTACAAAATTATTCATTAGAAAATGTCTGCCAGGGCTTTTCAGGCACAGAATGGATGGCTAATAGTTGATATTAATTTGTAATCAAGCTGATATTTTACATTAAATTACATGAATATGACATTCAAGGTAAATATCATATTTATTCTACTTTGTCATGATACAATTACTTAATTTTTATGGGAAATTCTTTAAGAAATTAAGTTTTATGGACAAAACAATTGCATCCATTTGAGGAAAGCATCTGACCAGTAAAAAAGGCTTAAGTCATAAATTCCACAGCTAAATACCTTTTTTAAAAATATTGAGGATCAGTTGTAGTACTTATGAAAGGCAAAGAATACCATCTATTTAATTTTCTGTCTTAGAGTTTTCAGAATAGGTTTTGTTCAGGGAAACAGTTATTTGCAATTAAATAAAAATATTTTAAAATAACAAAGTTTTTTGTTCTCAGCAAATATTTGCTTTTAGATTTTACAGGTGCAATAGCATTCTCCAGTGATGTTTGGAAAAATCCAGTGATGCCACCTCTTAATGGTATCTTACCTGTTTATAGCACAACTCTACCTGAACTTATTCAAAAGTGTAATTAAACACTGACGTAATGACTAGTCTGAGTCACAGGAGCGTATGTATATATTCCCATTTGCACATGCAATTAAATCTAATAAAGCTGTTTAACTGCGTTTTTATGAAATGTATAACTATTAGCTCTTAATACACTACCTTTAATGCTGGAGTGTCACATCCCATTGGCAAGTGACAAGACTGTTCAATATAAATAGGTTATGCTGCAAATAAATATTTAATCATAATCATTATTTCACTGGCAACTATAATAACTTACAATATTTCACTTTTCAGTAAATATGTTCTAGGTATGAGCAAATTTTTATAGCTAACTGGGTCACTAAGCAATTCCAGGCCCAATTCAAAGTTGAGAAAGAGAGTTTATGGTGTTATGAGAGCATACTGATGTCCCATACCATACTTCACAGTATTTAGCAAACACACAGACCATCCTGCACTACAAGCTGCTTATAGATGCTTTAAAGATATAACAAAAACATGAGTAGAGATTCTGCCCTAAGACAAAGTATATTTCAGATATTATAGGTAGTTATTGCTTATAAAAACAGTTTAAGATGACTTCTTATGTTCCTTTCTCATGATCCTGGGTAGACCAACAGTTATATTTAAAGGTGTGGTATTTACAAGGGCATGTAGTGACAAGACTGGAGAATTTCTTCAAACTAAAAGAGAGTAGGTTTAGATTAGATAATAGGAAGAATTTCCTTACTGTGAGGATGGTGAGGCACTGGAACAAGTTGTCCAGAAAAGCTGCGGAGACCCCAACCCTGGACAAAGACAGGTTGGATGAATGTCTGAGTAACCTGGGTCTCAAAGATCCCTTCCGACTCAAACCATTCTATGATTCTATGATTCTACGATATCCTCACGTTGATTTGTGGCATCATAGGATCAGTTAATCCAGCATTAAATATCAAGACATTTAAACACAGAGAAAACAGATAAATTTGTCATTAGCTACCTGTAAATGAGTTTTCCATTTCTTTATTTACACTTAAAGAGGCATGAAAATCAGGTGGACATATATAGCAAGCATAGTTATTACATTGATCACCTTTTCACAGATTGTGCAAACACTATTTTTATCCTGTGTCTCTTTACCATGTTTTTTGTTTTCCCTGAGAGGTAGAGAGATGATGGCAATTTGATAAGGGTATACTTTTGCTACAAAAAACCTTCACCAATATGAGGTCTGATCACAGAATTTTTCTTTTTACTAACCACACCTTGATTTTAATTGCAATAAGCACCTTACTTTCTGATTGATTTTATTTCCCTAGGAAAAAAGGACAGTTTCATTAGCTAGATTTTCTTGCCTTTTCTATTCTTACTATAATCCAAATGGTAGTGAAGAACTTTAAAAAAAAGTTGAATTAAGCAGATTTACAGTCAAACCTAATTTTTCTGTCACTGACAGTGATGATGAAATTGTAAAAGAAAAAAAAAAGTTAGTTTTGAGCTAATAATGTAAGAATATATTTTTATTAATATTGTTGGTATTTAGAAGAATTTTTTTGGAAGTTCAAGGCTATTTGTATAAGATCACTCACTTTTTCCATGTTCATGTTTTTCTCAGGATGTATCAACAACATATGAAAGGTATATTACAGATTATTTTTTACATTGTATTCTCAAAATTCAAACCCAATAATGAGAAAACACATATTTCCTTTCCTTGGTAGCAACCTTGTGTTTTCTTAGCAATAAAGCATACAAAAAGACCAACTTAAAATATAGCTCTATTCTTATATTATACTTAACTGTGACATTTTTCAGGACACTTTTTTTGGACTTTCATATAATGTTGTATCTCCCATGAGAGAAAGAACTTGTATTTGATGTATTTTTTTTCTAGTAGATACAAGGAAAAAAATCTAATACATCCTCTTAATAATCATAAGAATTTTCTTAGACACTTTTTTGACAATGCTTATTAAGAGATTTTTGTAGAGGTTCAATCTGCAGGTGGGCAAAAGAAGAAAATGAAAATTCAGGTTAAAATGTAAAGTAACACTAGACTGTTGAAGCCATAATACAAATGTGTCATGCTTTTTAAGCATACACCTTAATTACAGGAGATATAAACCTCCAGAACTACATATTTTCTTCATTTCACTTCCATTGAATGAATCAGATTTACTGTATAGATCAGGACTGATATTATCAGCAAATATTAAGTAATATAAAACCAATTTTATTTTGAATATTCAGAAAATTTTTGATATATAGCACAAGAAAATTCTTTCAAGTCTTTCTCCCTACTCCCATCCTTATGTTTCTTAAACTTATTTCAAGTCATAGGTCAGCTGTGCATGTAGAAGAGAAACCTTTGCAAATTAATGTAGATTAAAAATCATATTTTCCTAGTAATATTTATGACAGTAGTTTGAGAAAATAAAGTCTTAAAATGCAGTAAATAAGATATAATTTCCATTACATAACTCAATCTAGTTCTCTAAATTCCCAGTGCTACTGTTGAGATTCTATTTTTTTTTAGACCTTCCTGTAAAAGGAGAGGACCTTTGAATTAAATTAAAAAATATATTTATGTTTTGAAATGTTCATGGATTCTGAACTTTGTTTATAAGTAATATGTATGGGAAACAGAATAAATGAGTTGCTATTTGAAACTGAATTTTGTGAAGATACAATATGTGATAAGAAAGAACATTAACTAAAAATGGCTCAAATAATACAAGGGGAAATCTCTGAACTCTCTTTATCTCCACTGCTTTTAAATAGAACTAAGAGAAGAACTGCAAAAATCCAAGGTTAAAATTTAATGTAAATTTAATTCTGTACTTAGCCACAGAGACATAAAAAAATAAACAAAAAAAAATGCTTTAAGTGTTCCTGAAAAATGCCACATGAACTTGTCATTGAAAAGACAATGTGTGATGTGCAAATCTTCATTCTGCATCAAATCCAGTTTTATTTTACTCTGCCATAAACTCTGTTAGACTTGAAATGTGACAGTTTCTGTTCGCTGCTCTTCCTTAAAAACTTAACTGTGATCATCATTTAAAAATATGTAGCATAGTATTTTATAAGTAAGTCTTCCTTATACAGTAGATAAGAACCAAAAATATAACACTTGAGCACTGAAGCTTGCTGTACTGACAGTACAGTGTCGATTGGAATGAGAAGACAACTGTTATTGCCAACACAGCAGCAGGTTGCATTTTGTCAGTTTACTTTCTGATTCCATTTTGATTGCTATGAAATTGCTTCAAAATGGCACTAATTTATATTGTAACAGAAAAAATAATTTTTAATATTCAGTTAAATAAATTTTATCCATTAAGTACTATTTTTCCTTTGTTTTATTTTTCAAAATATCAATTTTATTCTTTTTTTTTAAAAAAAAATCTTATAGCTTTTTACCACTTTGATAACTTTTTCTGCAAGCTTCTCCTGTTTCTTTAAAAAAATTGTATTAAAAAAAATATCATTATAAAAAAAATCCCATTGGTCAATGTTTATTTTCATCTTTTTGGTTTCTATCTTTTGAACAGCTAGATCTTCTCAGATTGAATCTTGCACAATGTGGGATGTCATAGCAGTTCCAATAATCACTTAAGAAATACACTGTTTTATGCTGCATTTCTGGGCTAGCTTGAAAACTTGCATTTTTGATGGGAAACTGATCCAAATTGTTTCACAGAGATTCTGGCAGATTTATCTTTCAAAATAGTTACAAATCAGGCACATAACAAGAGGACACAGACTTCTTGGGGTTTTCAAAATTTAATACTTTTGTTATAAAACCCAGTGTCTGGTGCTCATGTAGTGTTGCAATCTTTATTGCTTGTTGTGTCAGAGCTTTTAGATAGGAATTTTCTCTGCTGATCGTTCTTGAAAATTAATCAAGATTTTCAAATGAAAAATCTGCTTTCAAATGTCTATATCTGTAAACAATTTCTTTATATGCTATTTCCATTTATGCACCTCAAAAGCTTTCTTTATATGTTTAACTATAAAAAGGAATGCAGCCATTGGCCGGATTTTGACTTGACTAAGCAAAGTTCTGTGTGAGAGTAACACAAGCTATAAATGTAAGTACAAGTGAGTAGTTAGCTAGAGGAGTGAATAGAATAATTGTACCTGAAATTCCACTAACAGACCTTGGGCAGTCAATTAGCTTTTGCAAAAGCAAATGGATTAAGAGAATAAGCCTTGTTTCATATCTTAGTAGTATTCATCCTTGATTCCCAGACAACCAAGAATTGTATTCTTCACAAACCATCTCCATATTTGGCCCTTAATCTGAATGATATTTCAATTAATTAAATACTTGTTTGCTTTCAGCATATCATGTAAGTTAATGTACGAATCATATATTAGCTAATTTAGCTTTTCATAGTTCAACATAGCAAAGCAGGACATACAAAGGAAGCAAGACAGCAACCATTATCCATGTTGACAAGCATGGACTTGAGGAGTTAATAGGCTTGTATGTCACAGTAAAGATTACAAATTTTGATTCTTAAATTAAAAAGAAGAAAAAAATGAAGTCTTTCATACTACCCAGAAGGTAGTTAATATGGTTCTTATTAACGTTATATAATTTTTAAATGCTATATTTTTGGCTGAATTGGTTTAAAGACAAACAGAAAATTCACAGATTCTTTTGTTTATGCAAAGTTTTGAAGAAGAAACAGTTTTTATCTGCTTGAGACTAAATTCATTGTGGAACTATGTTTTTTGATTTCTTTGTTTGATATTACAGCTATATATATATACACACATGTGCTGTGGCTTGATAAAATAAACAAAGTAAAGTTTCTATATTTGTCTTTTTCTTGTTGCCCAACAGGTATATCTGAGTAAATGAAGGAAATAAAGTTTTGGGTTTTTTTCTGAAAGTAGCAGAGAAGATGTATTTTTGGTGGTTGGCCAAAAATTGTTGTCTGTAGCAAGGAGTCTCAAAAAAAATCCCAAACAAAATAAAACAAAACAATGACAACAACAAGATCACCAAACCAAAACCAAACCGAAAAACTAAAAGCAAACATCTGTTGAAGAGCTCCAGGAAAAACTTTGAAGACTGGTAATTTATAGGGAATAGTTAGAACTGAAATATGAAATCTGTAAAAATACACAAATTAAAAATGAACAGAGGGAGACTTTTTAACTTATGCTGTTTCACATACATAAATTTTATAGATGAAGGTCTTCAGTGTCCTTTGATGAATAGAGGGATGGTCAAGTCTACGCCAAGGTAGGCTGAACTCAAGCAGAATCTTCCAGTTTTTTCTGCCATCAAATTCCTTTTTACTCAAGCACTGTACAGATTTTTTTTTTTTCCCTACCTTTAAGCCATTTTCTGTCCAGGTAGAATACGGGCTATTTCTTATAGCCTACCAATTTCAGCAAAAATTACTTTTCAGTGTTTCCAGTGGAGAATGAAAATAAAGAAGTTCATTCAAAAATGATGATAATGTGGTTATGAAAAAGGCTCACATTCTGTGCAATTTGTAAGGAAAAAAGGATATGTACTTGCCCTTCTCCTCCCCATCAACACTCACAGCTAGGGACAACAGCAGATAAGACAGAAACTCTACTTTCTCAATTAAATTATATTTGTGGATCATGCCTTTCCCACCCCCTTCACAGAAGGCTGAGACTGAAAAAAATCACATCAGTTCTACTGGTGGCCTTTTAATAGCCTGAGCATTTTAATGAGTTATTGAATGTTCTCTCTCAAAATCATCTTCTTCAACAGTCATCTCCAGGCACAGACTTTGTCCCCGCTCATCTGCATGCTTTAACCTTCCTAATGCAAGCATATCTTTATCGTATCTGCTAATAATTTGTACACCCTTTGAAGACTTTTAGAAGAAAGCCTTTAATCTTACCACACATCTTCTTGTATTTGCTTTTGATCTGCTGTATCTTTACACTTTGCACTCTTAACTACTTCCCCATCCTATTTATATGATTTTAAAAGAAGGTCCAATTCCAAATACAAGAAATTAATTTAATTTCTCCCAGGGTGAATTCTCTTCCCTTTATTTCCTTTGTTTTTCTCCAGCTATCTTTCTTATTTTTTCCTCATTATTTTCTTTCTTGTTAAGATATGTTTTTGACTATCTTTGGTGAATGTTAAAATATGAACACCTTGTTATAGTAATATCACATGCATTACATATATGTGTGTGTGTATATATATATATACATGTATATATGAATAATCCCTCTTGAGATGTCTATATCCTAACTATTTATTTTATTTTATTTATTTCTTGACTGCATACACACTAACAAAATTGAAAAACTGGAAAGAGCATTTTGACATAATATTTTTTTTTTTTTTTTTTTGCTGAGATTTGCCACATTATTGTCTTTATCTGGAAGGTAGCAATCCATTGACTTTTCCTCTTTTCTCAGCTTTTCTTCTACCTCTGTTCCTTTCTTTTTCTAAAATGCTTTAATAACTAACCTGTTCCATATCCTTTCTCTGTCCTTTTTTTTTTTTTTTCCTACTTTGTTATATCAGTTATATAATTGGTTTTTAATTGAATACATGTAACATTACCATTTGGGAAGGATTATCACAGAGTATCTAAGAAAAATAGCTAAAATTCCACACCTATCATCTACCCTTAATGTCCCTTAAATGTTTGTGTTCCATTTTGGGCACTGACATATTTGCTTTCCAAGAGTAAATCCGGCAAATGGACACATACACAGGAGTTAGGAGGACAGGCGGAGAAAGTTGACTTCGTTCAACTTTAAAAGCAAAGGTTGACCTTTCCTGGAAGTGCACATACTGCAAAAATAGAGAATAGAAACAAGTTTGAACAAGGGAAATTCCAGCCATGTAAAAAGAGAAAAAAAATTACAATGGGAGTGACCAGGTATTGGTCATTGGAATAGTCATTTTTTCCAGAGAGGTGAATATAATTCACAAAATAATTTTACAACTTATTTTACTCCTAGGGCAATATTAGAGCAATTTTTTCAGCTCCCTTCCCTTCCCTTCCCTTCCCTTCCCTTCCCTNNCCTGCCCTGCCCTGCCCTGCCCTGCCCTGCCCTGCCCTGCCCTGCCCTTCGCAGTAAATATCTTCTTTCTCTTCCATATTCTCGTCCAAAATACTGGTTGGTTTAATCTGCTCTTACCCTAGAAAAAACAGAGATTTCTCTGGGCCACCTCTAATCCATAGCAAAATCAAAAGAGTCACACCATTTCAAAATTATTAGCATGAATTGCAACTCCTAACTAGACAAGAGAGAAACATGAAATGTTATTCAAGAGAGGCAAAATAATTTTGCTCACTGATTATTATTATTTTAGCAAGTTAGCTTCAAGCAAGTTAGTTTTTTAGCAAGTCAGTTTTTGGAAAAATAGAAGTTTATATACTGTCTTTAGTACTAATATTAAAATTCATTATATACCATACATAGATATTAAGGATGCACTTTTATCTCATTTACCTAATTTTTATCTCATGGAATTTGAGTGTGACTTTCATGAAATTGTTGCCTAATGATTAGCTCTGAGAATGTGTATATATTTAAATATATTTCCTAAATTTTGAAATCTGTTTCTGTCCAGATTCCAAATATCCTGGGATATTTATAGACTGTTCAAGGGACAGGCTGAGTTTTCATTTTTTCTAAATTAGCTTTGGATGACTATTTTATGGAAATTACTTAGAAACCAATAGGAATTAATGTTGCTTAAAGCAAAACTTTCCAAATTGGTCATACTTGGATTTTGTAAGTGAAGCATTATTTCAAAGAGAGAAAATAATTATATACTTTTATCTTGACCTTAATAAGATTATAGTTTAGTTGAATTTGTGAAGACTTTTTCTTGACAAGTGTTGGTTTGAATTAATATAATACAATTATATACTTTTTATACAATTCTGAATTTTTTGTTTAAGCTATCCATTACTTATGAATTGATTTCTTTCTAGGCTTGTCAGACTTGCCTTAAGGAGTTTTTATTTTGGAACAAGTACTATCCAAGGATTGCTTAACTTAACTGAATTGAAATGTAGCACAGAACACGACCCTAAATCATGTATGTTATAATTGCTTTTGTTTCCACTTGTACTGCTGTTTCATTTTGACATTACACTGAGCTCTCTTCCCAGTGGCAATAAAACTACTAAATCATCTGTTGTGACCTTCAATTCCATTAAAAAAGCCTCCATTCACCTCCATCTATAAATATAGTGGTTTTTCACAACCCTCCAAGCAAATAGACACTAAGTGCAAAACTACCGGTCTCTTTTGTAGTTTTGCAACCTTTTCTATTTTCAAGGAAATGACAAATATTAGATGAACAGCCTTCATTTTTAATAAGTCATGGCTAATTAAGATTATTGTTTATTTTAAAATAAGGTATTATGTGTCTCTGTGTGTGTTTAGTAGCAATCTCAGAAAGTATTCCCTTCTCCATGGAGTTTATGAACCAAATATACCTGTATATTAAATAAACCTGGGTTTAATGAGTTATTGACTGATTTTTGTCAAAAAAGCTACTTTATATTAAATAAATAATGACTAAATTGAGTCCCAACTATAGATAGTTGGTTGACCACTATTAGTGGCCTTATAAAACAATTCAAGTATGAAATAAATGAAGCTTTTTTCCAGGCCTTCTACAACTCCCCAGATAAAAATTTTAGAAGTGGGAGAACAAAGAATATCTAAAAGTGCTAAACGCCCTCAAAATCTATGTATTTCAGGAGAAGCAAACTATACCATATATCAAAAGCTTAATGTTTAAAGTAGAGGAGTATAATCCCGTCTTGACAGAAGTCAATAGCAGAACACATACTGATTATGAGGCAAGTAATTCAATTGAGAAATCTACATCAACCACTATGTTTTGTTATAAGCGTAATTTTTGGCACAATTTACCTTAGATTGCATTCGTTTCAATTCCTGGAAATAAAGCTACCCTGTAGAAAAAAACCACAACAAAACAAGCTTAATCAACTAACCAAAGAAAAACACCAACAGTAAAAAACCCTCTAGGTTTTTCTATCTGACCTACCACAATTGCATGCAACATTCTGTCTCACTACATTCTTACTGGTAAGAAAATTCACATTTCAAAAGATATTGGTTTTCAATAAGTCATAAGATATTAGAGAAATCCTAGAGTTGGAAGATAGCTCATGTTGCAGTGTTCGAAAATACTTACAGATATATATTACTTGGTTATTAATTCACCAGAATATTGATCTTGGACAAAATAATGAACACATTACAAATGAAAAGATGAACAAATAAGTAGAGGACATGAATGAAAATTATCTCAGTGAACTTATTTTTTTGTTAAAAAACAGCCCAAGCCAGCTTTTATTTTGCTAACATTCTTGACAAAAATCCTTTTTCTGTGCTAGCAATAGTTTTGATGTGATTCACTTTCATTATCACAAGATACTTGATCTGGTACACATTACATCTCAGCAAAAGCTAGAATGGAATTTAAAATTACATTTATTATGTGAATTAAATATGACTAAACTACTTATGTTTTAATGTAAATGTACAACAGAAATGAAGATATAGCATTTTAGAAAATCGTGATTCTTCATTCTTCATCATTCATTAATTATTTTTAACAATGACATGAAAGAAAATAATCCACACAATTTATTTGGAGATGATGCATGCATTCAGCAATAGGGGAAAATTAATTATATAGTACTCTGAGTTATTTAGTAAGCTGCTTGCAAGGGAACAAGGTTTCTCCCAATACAATTGCATGTAAAATTAATAAACTACGAGTAACTTTTAAAATAACATTATCTCTGAAAACAGTGACTTGCAGAAGGCTTGTGGTCATTAGGAAAATCAACCAAACACAAGCTATGTGACATTATTATCTGAGTAGTAGTTCCAACAGGAACAAAAACATAATCGCACTGAAGAAAAATTCATTACTTCTGTGTATGATCAAAATGGGATCACTGCTTTTCATTTTGACATCTCCAATTCTAAATAGCCATCAAAAATTTAAGATGCAAAGAAATAGTCATAAGAGATACGGACAAAGTGGTTTATTTATTTTTTTTTCTCCCTGAGATCTAAACCCAGACATTCTGATCTAATTGCTTGTTAAAAAAAGTTTGCAGGTGGCTTGATGACGGTCTTCAAGCACTTAAAGAATGTTAGTTGGAAAACGTCGTTTAATCGGGCACAGAAAATGTAATTAGATGTATTGGCAGGGAGCTGAAGCTAAAAAATTCAAGCTTTAAATAAGGTAACAATTATAGAGGGATTTTTAGCAGAGAGAGGGCACAGCAAGGCCTACATGCTCAAGCAGTGCCTGGGCCTCAAAAATAAGGACCTTGAGCTAAGTTGAAGATAGAACTTAGAAAAATAATTAGACAAAAAAAAAGAGTAAGGTAAGAAGAATGTAAACATAGGGGGTGTACATATGCAAATGTATAACCAATTAACTATTAGTTGGGGCGCATGCTTTGTGTGTGGGAAAATGAACTATTATTTAAACTGCACCTTTTTCTGCAATAAATGAGTATTTCACCATTACTTCTGTGAAGACTAGTGATTTGACTCAGAACCGACCCCGCAACAAACAATGGTACAAGGACTATCTTGAAAGTTGTAAAGTGAGTAAATGCACTGTGCAACATCAGAACCTTTAATCAGTGAGACTTTGTATTTAGATCAGATGTTCTTTTTAGCTTATAACTGGAATATCAATTATTATTGCTCAGTTTATGGCTTCTGGGTTACTGGAGAACTTAATACATGGCCCTGGAAAACATATTTATCTCTTCTTTAGTTTTCACATAATTTGATTTCCTATGGCAAATTTTCCTATAGTTACCTTTTTGCTAGCTTTCCTATGTAACTGGGTTTCAAAAGAAGATTACGTGCACTTCACTGTCTCAGCTATCCCAGGTGTCTTAGTACACCTGATAACGGATACCTGTCTGCTCAGAAAAACTGAAGTACTACTGAAAGTGTCCTCTCCAAGTCATTAACATAAAATATTAATCTGTAATGTTTTAATTTAATGGACATAAATTACCAGTTTCACTCTATTCATCATTTGGTATCTTCTGCCTTTAGTTTTGTCCCAACATCGGAGGAATGAAAGTTTGTGCAGCAAGAGAATGCCGTATTGGATATGTTGTAAGACAAGGCATATTGCAGGCAGAACCAAATGGTGGCTACCAATATGAATTAATGAACCATAGATTGTCAGGATAGTGTATTTACACACCTAGCATGAATAAAATGGAAGTAATGATGAAAGACCTGGAACTCATACAGGAAGAGTGGAAGAAAAACATCCTTTCTCCTCATAATTCAGGAAAGGTTCCTTGTTGAGGAACCATGACTCAAGGGCATAGCATAACAAGTCCCATTTTAATCTAGAATTGCACATGATACAGAGATATTATATTTAGGGAAAGACATCATCTCAGGAAATCTAAAAAACCAGAAATGAAAGACCTAAAGAATGAGAAGCTGCACAACTGATCTGTACAAAATTATACAGAAAGACTTTGACAAAATTGTTGCTATTTCCTGCTGTTTGTTTCTGTGGTACACAGACAGTTAAGTTAGTAAACTCAGTATATGCAATGTTTAATTATATAAGTGGCTCATGAATGCCAAATTTTATGAAAAGTCAGCATTGTTATTCTTTGATAAATAAATTATTAAAATGTAGACTGCATCATGTATTTAAAAACTAATCGGCCCTCGATACATTGTTTATTATAGGAAAAAAAGTTGAGGTAGCTTCTGTTGAGTTTAAATCTTGAATAATAATAGTAGTAATAATAATAGCAGTAATAATAATAAACATTTGTCCATATGACATAAATAATTAGCTACTGTTTGGCACTGAAATCCTTGAAGGATTTTCCTGGCTTAAGAATATAGATTTTGTTTTAGATTCTGCTCGTTAAGAAAAAAAGTAATTATGGCATAGAATATGCTGACTTAGAAGGGACCTATCAGGAAGTAGAACTCCTAGCCCTGCACAGGACACCCCCAGAATCACATTATGCACCTGACTTGCTGGATTTCTCCTTGTGCTTCTTGAAAACTAGGGCAACGTTCATTAGCTTCCAGTCAGCTGGGACTTCTACAGATTCCCAATACTACTCAAAAATCATGGACAGATGTTTTGCAATGACAACTAACTCTTTGAGGATTTTGGGATGAATTCCATCAGGCCCCACAGATTTGTAGGGATCCAACTGGAGCAGCAGATCCTGCACAATTTCAAGGTTGACTGGGAGTTGATCATTCTCACAGTCATGGTCCTCCAGCTCAGGGCACTGAGACCCTCTTGATCCACCATCCATGTTGAAGACAGCATTAAACATCTCTGTCTTGTCTCTATCCCTGTTCATGAGTTGACCATCCTCCTCATTATCATCAATTATGTTTCTATGCCATTTATTGTCATTAATATATTTGAAAAAACACTTTATTGTCTGCCATTTTTCTGGACAGCTTCAACTCCAGCTGAGCTTTGGCTGCACAAATTTTTTCTCTACAGCAAGCAAGCAAGCAAACAACATCTCTGGATTTTTCACATATCAGCTGACCTTGCTTCCACTGATCATACACCTTCTTTTTTGCCTGATTTTCAAGAGAACTTCCCTGGTCAGCCAAGCTGGCCTTCTGCCTCACCTCCTTGACTTGCCTTCTCCTTTACCCTTAGGTGGTGATGTTTAAACAGTAACCAGTGCTGATGAACCCCAGCACTAGCAAAAACATTTTCTCAGTGGACTTCCTAATTCCCTACGCAGCCTAAAGTCTCCTCTTCTTATGTCTAGAGTTGATATTATACATTGAAGTAAAAAAAAATAAAAATAATATTTAACTCTTTTTTTTGTTCTCTGACTGTACTTTATGTTACACAGTGGATCATGGAGACAGTCCTTTGTTTCATAAGAAGAATATGGAAAGAGGTTTATAAAGCTTCAGACAGGTTCTTTTTCTTCAGAGGGACTTTCAATTCTTTATTCCATGTTGAAGAATAAGGTAAAAAGACATTACCTACAAATGCAAAATTAACAACATATAAAAATATATAAAAACACTAGGTCATGCTTTAACTCTTGAAACCTTAAGGTGTCACACAAAGTAATGTAACCCACCGTAACTAGTAACCCATAAAACTAGCATTTAACTTGTAAAGAAGTAATTTTCAAAATTGTATAAATTTTGTATATAATACAAAAAAAAATATAATGCAAATAATATATAATCTGTATAATTTTTTTTAAAAGGTAACAATTCTGGACAGGTAACATATAATAGTTACTACTAATATTTTAGAATAACACTGAAAATACATCAAATTTATTGATGCTGTGCATGTTTTATGTTTATGTTGCTGGGCTGATAGCTAGTAGGAGGAGAACAGCTTGATAAAACTATATGGCTTATTTAAATCCACTTCTCAACTTTTTTTTGTCATAGCTAAATTATTTTTGGTCTCTTGATTGTATTATCCAATATATTTTCAAACAGGGAAATATATCAGCAAAGTATATAAGCAAAACTCATTGAAGAAAGCAAATAATTTCCAATGAATTCAGTTTCAACATAAAACATCAGTTTGATAGAACAAGACATACCGTATATATTGTATGAGATTTAATGTGCCCTTTATCCAGGTGTCTGGTGCCCACAGATTAGATTTTAAAATAGAAAACTCTCAGGAGTTGGTTGGATTGCTATGGTTATTCTACTTTTTATTCTTGGGACATAATTATATAAACTGCCTTTATCTACTTTATCAACAATATCCAGACCAAGTACTTGCAGCTATGTTGCTAACTTCTTTAACTTCCAAAGGCTGCTGAAACTACGTCTATGAATTATTCTCTTCACGTTGAGGTACAACCTTCAAAGTTCTTCCAGAACTCCAAACTCTGGTGTAAGATACTGGACACCATGCACAGTAAATAAAAAAGTATTTTATGAGGTTTTTTATGTAATTTATTTTTTATTTGATGCTGACAGCAACATTTTCCCTATTTTCAAAAGAGATCTACTTATTAGAAGGGAAGCAGACCTGTAGTGAACATTATCCAAACATTTGTTTTTTGGTTTTTTTTCCTTTGTAAATGAGAAGAAAAAGAAAAATACAAAATCTGTATTTTCTTCACATCAGAAACTATTCTGCCTTCCAGTACTTCCTTAGTGTTACCTTTGTGTTGCAAATAAACCCAGGTTAAATTTGAAACAAATTTCTGTTTGACTGAAAATAAGAAAATGCTATCTTGGTTGTGCAACATTTAGTTCATGTTTCTTTGCATCATCCAAGTATCACATACAATTTTTATTATAACAATTATCAATAAGTAGAACTGAAAAACAATCACAAGGTGGCTTATCATTGAAGATAATTGCATTTTAAAAGCTAGACTAACTGTGCAGGAAGAATTGAATAAAGAAGTCACCTAATTTCAAATAAAGCAGATAAAAAGAAAACACAAATATTATGATTGAATTGTAATTGCTTGTTACTTGCTTATATTTGGAATATGATTTATTTTCCCCCTGAATTTGTTTGCAGAACTTCACACAGATTGGAGAATTCCAATTTTCAGGTTTAAGCAGTTTTTAACAAGGTAAACATACATAGAAAGGTGAAACAACAAAACCAGAATGAGTTTAAACTCCTACATTTTAGGACATTAGATGGAATTCTCATGAGATGCAGTATTTTTTAAATATACTACCTATTTTTCACTTGCACATTGATCTGAGATTTATTGCTTGTCAGTATGAGGAGTAATAAAATATACTCTTTGGATCTGTAAGTGAGGCAATGATACTTTGACATGATACAACTAATATATATTTTGTAAGGGGGTTTTGTTTGGGTTTTCTGTTTGGTTTGCTTTGTTTTGAGGGGGGTTGGGGGTCTGGGGATTTTTGGTGGGTTTTTTGTTGCTTTGTTTAGTTTTGTTTTTCTTAGAGGAAAAGTTGTTTGTTTCTTTGTTATTTGTGGTTTCAGGTTTTTTTGTTGTTTTGTTTGTTTTTTTTTTCTTTCCAGACTATTGTTTTATAGGTATTTCTAGCTGTGTTAATTTTCAAAAGTTCAGGTGATGCAAAAGACCCCACTACTCTGCTACACAAATGGTTAGAGGGCTGGAGCACCTCTCCTGTGAAGAGTCTGAAAGAATTGAGGTTGCTTATCCTGGTGGTGAGAAGGCTGTGGGGAAACATTATTGTAGTCTTTCAGGAGAAAAAAAAAATAAGAAAAATGAGCGCAAGCTTTTCAACTTAGCCTGTTGTGATAGGGCAAGAAGTAATGGTTTTAAACAAAAAGAGAGTAAATTTAGGATAGATATAAGGAAGAAATATTTTATGATGATGATGGTGAAACACTGAAACTGCTTGACCAGAGAAGTTGTGGATACTTCATCCTTAGAAATATTCAAGGTCAAATCAGATGGGTCTTTGAGAAATCTGGTCTGCTGGAAGGTGCCCCTAGCTGTGGTAGGGACTGGACTGGATGACCTCTAAAGGTCACTTTCAGCTCAAACTGTTCCATGATTCCACAACACTCCAATTTTACTGTAAACATACAAGGTATCAGTTAAAGTCTGTGAAGAAGCAATTTTTCTAGAAAATATCTAGGAATAACTAAATTGCAGATATACACTTTAAAAAAAGGAACAAAACAAACAAAAAACCAGAAAATGCTGACTAGTCTCTACTTGTTGAAAGATGTTCTATAATCTCAAGATTTTTTTACAGTAATTCATAAATATATAAGACATCTCTGGTACATGTTACATTACTGTAGTTTCTTTGTATCTTCTGTAAAATTGAGTTCAAAAAGGTTTTCTATGCCACTAGGAAGAGATCAGATATTTTATAATGCTTATAATAACCACGATTACTGGAGGTATCACTTAATTCATAGGAAGCATAGCACAAAGCAATTGCATACTGTTGCATTTATACTTAGTTAACTACAGGAAGAATAAAGCCTTCTATCTTGACTAATGGTTGTATGCTACTTGGCTACCTTATCATCTTCATAGTGCAGACAATCTAAACTTGGATATTCTCAAGTTTCAGTGTTCTGGCAGACCTTTTTTCTTTCATTCTCAAAGGTTTTTTCCAGACTTTTTCAAATAAATACCTATATAGAAGTGGGAATTGGGTACATCAGCCACAACTTCAACCAGGCCATCATTGTTTGAAGCACTGTGGAATCACATCTTTTGTTAAAAAACAAAGGATGGTGACTGAACAAAGAAATATGAATTCATTTTGTTCAATTACTGAAGCAGAAAAGTGTTATATAGTCCACTTCAAAAGCACATGAAAACACAACATTTTGCTCTGAACGAGGGAAAAGAACTGAATTTTTAGACTGTCCTGGATGAGGAATATGATATTAAAAAATTGACTCTTGAGGAAATTAAACTAAAGATGATATGTCATAATTTATTGATTATGTGGTGGAAGTGTGTTCCTGTACACTGGAACTAATTAAATATCCAGGATGATAGAATGACTGAGAACATGTTATTCTTGGCAATTATTAATAAACTTGACCTGATGCTCAAAATTGTTCCTGTATGTCCCTCATTTACCTGCATATTCAGATCAATTCTTAAGACATTCAAATTTTTATTTCATTTTCAAAATTAATTCTGTACATGAACTTTCACTGAATTAAAAAACAGAGGAGAAAAAAGAAGAAAAAAAGAAAAGAAGGGGAAAAAAAAACAGTTTTGTTTTTCCTCAAAACACACTCCAGATACAGCTCTGACAGCATTTGATATGTGCCAAAATGTTGCATCAATAAATCTTTGAGTGACCCTTCATACATACAGAAAGATTAATGACTGAAAACTTCTAATATTTTTCTATATCTATGCGAAGGAGTATAGGGGGAAGTGCAGCATACAAAATGTTTTTGCAAATTACTCTTTTGTCTCTCTAACAAAAAAACCCTTTAATTAAATGAACCTGTGTCCTTGAAATAAGTCAGTCTTCCTTTTAAATGTAAAATATTTTACCCACATTTGTACCATTCAGTGAATCAAACAGAAAATTAATCTGGTTACTCACAGACTTACCCGTGAAGGGTCACACCTACCTCGATTTCTTTCAAAAATGTGATACGAGAAAGAATAAATAAACTAGGGACCACAAGAATGGAAAGGGTATATTAAGAATAATCTACATCCTATAAAATGAGGCAGTAATATAAGAAACAAGATTAAATAGTTTCTGAAGACTTGGATGAGGAAGCAACTACATCAACAGATTCAGCAAAAATATGTTTGAACAAAGTAAGTTGCAATTAGTATGCCTATTACTTTATCTTTTCTATGAATCTTGTCTGGATGTAATTTTATGTGACAACACCTATTTTTTTTCTCCATAAAGATATTTTAACTTTTTCAATGCTGTGAAGAAGTTTTGCATTTTAAAAAAAGACACTTTTATTTTAAACTAAGGTTTGCATTTTACTGAGCAGTTATTTGCTAAAATATTATAAAGATTTATCTACCTTACATGTACATATAAATATATATATATGTGTACATATGTGGATATGTGTGTGCATATATAATCATATTTAGGCAAGCAAA
This sequence comes from Serilophus lunatus, assembly GCA_013399895.1. Taxonomy (NCBI): domain Eukaryota; kingdom Metazoa; phylum Chordata; class Aves; order Passeriformes; family Eurylaimidae; genus Serilophus; species Serilophus lunatus. The sequence goes on from VXBA01000116.1 coordinate 24,764, forward strand.
AAATTCTGAATGCTAAAGAGAACTACCTATGTTTTTCACTGATTTCCAAAATTTGTATTAGTTTTGTTCAGCTGCAATCTTCAGATTCTTGGAATCTGATTGTATGGTTGAAAGTCAAGAAGAAGACATAGCTGTAAATGCACAGGAGAGCTGAAAATACTGTGCTGCACATAGGGTCAGATAGCTACTAATGAATATTAGACGACTGTGTTTCTGGTGTTAAATGTAACTGATTTTATTTTAAGAACTGGTCATCAGTGAGAATCTAATACATCGTAAAAATCACTGTGCATCAAAAGGTAGCAAAGGTAAGGATTGCAAAATTGCTGCTACTTTCAGCTATAAAGATGGATATAAAGATACTAGTTCAGATAATTGTTAGCATGGAACTTCCTCTTGGATAAAAGGATGTTAATTTGAGGAAATTATTTACATATCAATCTATGGGACCTCATGGGATTTATTCTAAGGTGCTGAGAGAGCTGGCAGATAGTCTTGGCTTACTGGAGAAGTTCCAGATGATTGGAAATTGCCTAATGTGGCACCCATCTATACAAAGGGCAAGAAGGAGGATCTGGGAAATTATAGACCTGACAGCCTAATCTTGGTACCAGGGAAAATTATGGAGCGAGTCATATTAAGGAAAATTATGCTGCATCTACAAAATGATAAGGAGATCAAATCTAGTCAGGAAGGGAAGATCCTGCTTGTCCAATCTAATCATCTTTTATGATCAGGTAACTCATCTGATCAATGAGGGAAAACCTGTGGATCTAGTGTGCCCAGATTTTAGCAAAGCCTTTGACACCGTCTCCCATAATAAACTCCTGGTGAAACTGGTGGATTGTGATTTAGACAGGTTTACTCTGTGCTAAGTAAAGAATTGGCGGGATGGCCAGGCTTAGAGAATCGTTGTGAACGGTATCATGTCCATTTGGAGGCCGGTCACCAGTGGGGTCCCACAGAGTTCAGTGTTGGGGCCGGTTTTGTTCAGTATCTTTACTGATGACCTGGACGAGGGGATGGAATCCATTATTAGTAAGTTTGTGGATGACACCAAGCTTGAAATGAGTGTCGATCTGTTTCAGGAAAAGAGGAGTCTACAGAGAGGCCTTGATAGGCTGGATAGATGGATTGAGTCCAATACCATGAGGTTTAATAAATCCAAGTGCTGGGTTTTACACTTCAGTCACAATAACCTCATGCAGAATTATAGTCTCGGGATGGTGTGGCTGGACAGTGGCCAGGTGGAGAGGGTCTTGGGAGTGTTGGTTGATAGGAAACTGAACATGAGTCAGCAGTGTGCCCAGGCGGCCAGGAAGGCCAATGGCATCCTGGCCTTCTGGTGGTTTGAATCACTATTTTCTCTAGGGGCATGCACAGAACAATGACAAAAAGACTGAACAGAATTTAACAGCAGATAACAGTTTATTGTCTAGGGTGCCACCAGAAAAACCTTTATGGGAATCCCCAGACTTAAACAAAAGACACAAATATGAAAATCTGACAGTTGTCACGCAAAGGAAAAAACCACACAAACTGCTTCTCAAAGGCCAGGCAGGCTGGCCAAGAAAAGCAGGGGAAAGAAAAGGGAACCCACCTCTCTTTATCTCTGATGGTAAACTCGTGGCCCTTGAAGTCCCTGCAATATACAAAATGGTGAAAAGCACCCCTCTCCCAGGGACACCCTCAGGAAAACTAGCACTTGCGATTAGGCTGGATTCTGATGGCCCCGTGCTGCTGCCTGTCCCGATGGCGGTGATTGGAAGCCAGCTGCGCGGCCCGGGAGCTGGGAGAGGGGGAACCGTGATCCTCCCAGCTCAACAGACAGCTGAGAAAAGGGGCAGGACTTCTGTGTCCGCGGCTTTTATGCCCTCAGAGTCCCACAGGAATCTGACGTCTTCTTCCCGGCCAGGCTGTCTTCTGGTTGGCACTCCTCCGGGGTCTTCACTGCAGGCAAAATGGCAGTTCCTGATGAAAACTGCGTGTTTGAGGCTTGGAGGCACCATCTTTACTGGCTGCAGGGCACCCTCAGAGCCAGCCACAACACCCCTGGAATGCCTACCGCCCCTGCATGGCCAGCACCAGCACAGTGCAAGGGCAGGGCACCTGCCGCTGTCCCAGGGACCCGATGGGGGAAATCCGCCCATGAGCAGCTGCTGAGCCCACGCCACCGACCACAGCTTGCAGGGACCGGCCGTGGGCGGTGGGGGCTACCTGTCAGGGCAGTCGATGCCACATGCCTCCTGGCAGCACGGGGCAGGAGCTGTGCAGCTGCGGCCATTCCTGGTGGGAGCTCTTGTCAGCCAGCCATCAGAAGCTGCCGCCCCGCACTGCTGGCACTGCCGCCTCTGTCTGGAGCCGCGAGTGTGCACACCAGGATGCCGGTTCTGCTCGGTGTGTCCCTCCTCCTCCATGAGCTGAACCACTGGGAAAAGCAGTGAAAACAGCAGAAGCAGCTTTGCAACCCTGGCTCCGTGCCCATCTCTTTGCCACCACCCCACCGCGCAAGCCTGGCAGCGAGGAGACAGGGACAATCCCCTGGAGGAGAGGCTCACCACGNGCTCATGAGCAGCTGCTGAGCCCACGCCACCGACCACAGCTTGCAGGGACCGGCCGTGGGCGGTGGGGGCTACCTGTCAGGGCAGTCGATGCCACATGCCTCCTGGCAGCACGGGGCAGGAGCTGTGCAGCTGCGGCCATTCCTGGTGGGAGCTCTTGTCAGCCAGCCATCAGAAGCTGCCGCCCCGCACTGCTGGCACTGCCGCCTCTGTCTGGAGCCGCGAGTGTGCACACCAGGATGCCGGTTCTGCTCGGTGTGTCCCTCCTCCTCCATGAGCTGAACCACTGGGAAAAGCAGTGAAAACAGCAGAAGCAGCTTTGCAACCCTGGCTCCGTGCCCATCTCTTTGCCACC
>VXBA01000116.1:48707-64359 GCA_013399895.1 Serilophus lunatus
TTGAACAATCATATTAGACTTAGACCTTAATTTTCCAGGTTTAATGAGCCAAAGCTTTTATTTCTTCCAGCAAGATAAACTCTTCATTACCCTTATTGTTCTGCTAGCCTTCTGTGCACTGATTACAGTCAAAATGCAGCTCCTTTGGTATAGGCGACCTTGTAAACTTTTTTGTTCCTTGGAATGTTAGTTGCAAGTCATCACTGAATCACTGATTTTAGGACATCGTTTACATTGTCTATTAATTATATCCTTCACTTCTTCAGCCATTTCTTTCATTAACATCTCTTGGTTTCTCTCCTCCTTTTTTTTTTTTTTTTCCCTCAGATAATTTGAAATCTTTTGCAAAATATCTTTTTTTGTTGTTGTTGACTGAGACCTAACCTTTTTCAAAACTATTTTTTTCTTGAGATCCTCTGTTACAGATTTGATACTTACCTAATCAATATCTAAAAATCTATCATGTTAACTGTAGTAAGTATTTGATAAAGGAATATTCTATGACACTGGATAACTAGGCTTTATCATTTAATAACAACATTAATATATCTACCTATATCTATCTATATCTATATCTTGATATATAAACTACAATTCTGACCTGAAGGTAATTTCTGATAGCATTTATTTCTCTAGGAAATTCATACCAAAACCTGACCCATATTTATATTGTGTATAAAAGCTTTCTTCTCCTTTGGCTTTATCTGAACAAAGACGGTCTTGGGGGCTTTATGAAATGGATGTAAAGTAAAACTTTCCCAATGATCCTGGATTTCTTCAACAGAACACATGCACAAACTTAAGCAAGTTGTAAAACTAGCTCAGTGGCAGCAGAACTAAGCCAGACTGTGAAAATCTTTTCAGATTTCTTTAATGAGGAACTGAACTATGAAGACTAAAGTGAGGTAGTGGAACTTCTAAAGAGTTTTACTTCTAAGTACTCTATTACTCTTTTCATCTTCATCTTATCTAGGATAGATTGTTCACCAGTACAAAACATTTACTTCTGTCCCGTTCTGGGTTTATATGGCAAAGCTTTGGTAGTGAGCAGCTTCAGGTATGTCCTCTATGAGAAGAGAATATGACCTACCCCTATGTTGGGCACAGACCACTCCAGCTGGCTCCAAAACAGAGCCACCACTGGCCAAGACTGATCCCATCAGCAGTTCTGGTGGCACTTTTCTGATATCATATCTCAGAAAGGGTATTTTTTACCCTTTCTGAAGCAGCTGTACAAGAGATTGAAAAATGTGAGAGAAACAGCCGAACAAAAACTTGTGTCTGTAAAGGTGCTACAGGTACCAGAGATCACTCCCCTGCAGCCCAGGAAGAAGATCATGGTGAAGCAGATTTTTGTCCTATAGTCCATGAAGGACCAAACCACAGCAGATATCCACAAGGCAGCTCACGAAAAGCCCTGTGTCTAGTGGAACAGATATCAGTGTGAGGAAGACAGTGTGGCAGTGAAGTGTTATGACCTGATAGCAAAATCTTTCCCCAACCCTGCACTGTCACTCAAGGTGGGAGGGGAAGAAGAGAAGGTGGGGGTAGCAGGAAGATGTTTTTAAGTTAGCTTTTATTTCCCACTATCATGTCTGTTATTAGCTGTTAACTAAATTTTGCCAAGTCAAGTCTATTTTACCCACTATGGCAGTTCTCCGGTACCTATGTCTACCCATGAGCTCTTTTATTTGTTTTCCCACCTTGTCCTGCTTAGGAGGGGAAGTGAGTGTCAGTAAACACCTGGAAGCCTGAAAGCCAGAAATAATTAACCCACCACAGGCCTTTCCTTTTTGCTTGCTCAAGCATGGGGCTCATGCAGAAAATTTCAGAATCACATGTGGGATTAGGAGAAGTATAAAATAGTTATTATGTTCCAACTTCCTACAATAAGGATTTGTTTATTCTACATTGCTTTAGGATAAGGTTTGCTTTTATAGAATAAGATAGAATAAGAAAAGTGAAAGTAAAAGTAAAGGAAAGCAATAATATTTATTTGCACCTAAACTGTTCTAATACGGTCAAATAAGAACCTTAATTAATTGCAGTAAAAGATTACAAGCAGAATAAATGACAAAATAAAAACTGTCCTGCTGCTTTTTTGGTAGCACACTTTAAGCAATATAATGAGATCGTGTAAAAATAATTTAGAGTCTGGTGATCATTTTGTAACTATCTGCTGATGTGCTTTATATTATTACACAGGGCATTAGACCATTCAGTTTCCCTTGATTTAATCAGGCTTCAAGTTGTCCAGGAAGGGATTGTTTATCTTTCTAAATGTTTTCTTATATTAGCAAGGCACTGTGATAATATATAAACCATAAAATCAAAGAGAAGAGCTCTGGAAAGGCTCTGAAGAGATCATCAGGTTCTTAGGTTATCATGTAGTAAACCCTGGGCCACATTCCGAAACACAGTCAGGTATCTCAGGTGTGCTTTCTGTAATACAAAGGTTAGTTTATTTACAGATTACATTTTCAAGTACTATTAAAGAGGAAGTTTTAAGTCCTTAAACATCATATCAAAGGCATTAATATAATTTCCATATTATCATACAGTAGTATAACCTTTGACATATGGGAATAGCAGTATAGCTCTCAGGAAGTGACATAAGCTATGGCTTGGATTTTTATTTTAGTAGAAAATCAATTTTCTTGTTGCTCAAAATTTTTGGCACAAGATGACTTATTCATTCCTCTAAATGATACAGAGTTTGCAAATCCATCATACAACATGATGCAGGTCCTAAAATATCACATTTTTTAAATGAACAAATCTGTCTTTCAGCAACAAAAGCTGAAGCCCTAGCTGTCTGCACTTCTAGATCTGCCCATCCTACCTCAGTTTATATGCATATTGTGGCCAGTGATTTGTACCCTGTTTTCATGAAACGTTGCCAATATTACTTTATGCGGTACTCATGCTGTGTATAATTTGAAGTACATACGTGTATGCAGTACGTATGTGAGCATTTTACAAATTACTTATTTGCATAGTTTGTTATAAAATACAAGCCACAGAATGCACAAATCACATGAATGCATAGGACATTATTTTAAAACCAGTGACAAACCTAAGACCTTACTAAAAAGATGACTTCTTTTTACTTGTGCATATTATGACTTTTCAGAGCTTCTGCTATGAGGTAATTAGATCAGTCCAATGATGTGAAGCATATGTTTAAGGCTATTTAATTGTCAGCAGAGTTTCATATTCCAAAGCCAATGGGGTTTTTTAAGTTCTCCATTGGATTCTTCCAGGGAAGTTCATATTTTTCCTCAAGTCCAAAATCAATACCAGATGTGACAAAGGCAATGCTTTTAAAGCATTACAGGGCAAGGGCATAGTAGATGTAGAAAAGAAATGGAAGTAAAATCAAATTCATAAGCAATAAAAAAGAGGTTTTAATTGATGCTAAGTATTGTTTAGCATTTAACATATAAAATAATTAATCAATCAATAAATGTTCTACAGAAATGATGCTGAGTTATTTAAAAATTAGGCAAAATAGCTGTAGAGCTATGGTAGCTGCACTTATTGCCTTCGTTTTCAAGATATTGGAACTCCGAGAATCTCCTTCACAAGTCCTTCAATACAGAGCTTTTCAGAAAAAGAGCTTTGTAGAATAAAACCTTTTGTTAAAAATAGGGCTAAGCAGAAAATATGAAGAGACAAAAACTCACGCCAACTGCCACGCCGGCGCAGCGAAACCTGTTGCATACAGCATGCCCATGCCGCACCTGGCGCACACGGGCTAAGCCAGGGCACCAGGACAGCCCAGAATATCGAGAGCAGTGGCTCCTCCATTCCTGTTGCCTGGGGAGGTGAGCGCTCATGCTTCTGAGTGCTGGGGGAGGTCAAGTGTGGCGCCACGGCGGCAGTAGGATATCAAATTTGCATTGAAACTTGCATAAAGATGACTAAATCTCCAGAAGTGTTTAACATCTAGACTGAGCTGAGCAAAAGACTGATTATTTGAAAAATGGACTTACTGTTTATCTTCATAGCATTTTATGAACCCTTGAAGAAAAACATGATTAATTTCCCCGAGCAACAATTAGTTCAGGAAGTCATCTTCATATAATTACAGTTTGTTCCAAAGGATAAGATGAATCTGACCCATCGCAGAGCATAATATTAGGTGATTTTAATCGCTTTTTTATATCATATCTGTGTTCAGTCTCTAGATTCAACCCGATGGTTTCAACGAAGCATAGGGATTTTTTTTTTCCTCCCTGAAATAATTTTTGGAATTCTAGGATAAGTTTAATTATTTTCATTCATTTCTCTTTTGTTAGGTCTATATTTCAGTACTTCTTCTTCTCCTATGTGTAAAATTAATTTCTTTTATCTCTTCATGGCCATGAAAAACCTTATTCATCACTACCATCACTTCTTAACAATTGTCTCTTTTTGGAATAATTTTGATACCATTATTCAGAGACAAGATATTTTTTGCTAATTCATTAACCTTTGATAGAATAATGGTTGCAGCCATTTATTACTAAACATCACACACAAAAAAAAAAAGCCAAATAAGTTACCTTATCCATTAATAATTTTAAAATCTTCATATCACTGAAACTTTGAACTAAGACAAAATTGCAGAATCTGCAAGATTTGCACAATACTGTACATTTAGTTGCACAATATTGTATATTTATTAACAGCAAGACTATTCTCCAAAAATATTTATATTTATCAATTATTTACTTGCTACTTCTGCAATCTCAGTGGTACATTACTACATAAGTTATAGACTTTCTTAGCTTCACAGAGTTTATAACTTTTTACCAATTTTTGCTTAAGATAGCATTCCATTGTCCATCTTGCATGCATATATTTAACATCAAAATTCTTTAAAAAACCTCAAGACAACTAAAAAACCCCCTTTGTGTATCTTAATACCACTAAATAGTAAGAAATTATGACTAATCTTAAAATCTATGCTATTCTCATTTTTAATTCCTTTTTCTTCTTGTATCCATTTCTTTGTACTACTGTTCTCTTCAATGCCAAGTTGCTTATATGATTTTTAGCACCCAATCAATTTCTCTGAATTAGAATTCCAGTAAAAAATATATCAACCTATGGGAATGAGCACCAATCTGTTTAAAGTCCCATGTTTATCAGCAAATGTAGAAGTTTATCAAAAGATCTTACTTCCATAAAAGACAACAATCTCTCTGTTTTTGTGGATGGATTTTGAGCTCATATGTATAGACATCTTCAAGAACATTTCAGAGTTGACAAAAATAAGAATGAAACAGACACCTTGATTTGAATGATCTGGAGCATCATCTAGCTCTTTCCACACTCACAAAGAATTGAGATCCTTATCATGTCCTTGTCACCAGTGGCAAGTACAGGGGGAAAATCACTTCAGCCTGTAGCGCTGCATGGGGTTGCTGTAACCCTTAGATGTCCAGCACTATTTAATATTTTGAACCATGATATAGTGAGATTGAGCACACTCTCTTCAAGTTTATCTCTGGCACCAAATTGAGTGTTGCTTGATGGTGCATTTGACATGCCTCAGAGATGGGATGCCATCCAGAAGAAACATGGACAAGTTCAAGAATTAGGCCCATGGAAACCTTCTGTGGTTCAACAAGGCCAAATACAAGGTCCTGCATATGGGATGGAGCAGGCCAGAGAATAAAGGGATTGAGAGCAGCCCCATCAAGAAAAACTTGAGAATTCTGATAGAAGAAAGGCTGGGCAATGTATAGCAAATGTACATTGACAAGCCAGAAAGCTAACTGCACTCTTGTCTGCCTGAAACAAGGCATAGCCACCTGTCCCTTCACTCCAGTCTGGTGCAAATTTCCACATGGAATAATGCATCCAGCTCTGGTTGGACATGGACCTGTTGAAGCACATTCAGAAGAGGCCCACCAAAAATTTCAAATGGCTAGAACACCCCTCCTGTGAGAACAGGCTGAGAATTGTTTTCTATTCAGCTTGGAAGTGAGACAGCTCTAGGGAGACCTCATTGCAGCCTTTCAGTACTTAAAGGGATCTTATAAGAAAGATGGGGGACAGAATTTGTTATGTGAAGGGGGACAGAAATAAGACAACTTCTGTCTTGAGGCCCAGGGGCCAGCCCTGCCCCGTTCACTGATCTCAGCCGCCGCGGGGTCCCGCCCCTGCTGCTGCTGGCAAAGCTGCCGGGCTGGTGGCCACAGCCGGCGATGACCCCCACTGCCGGCGCAGCTGCCAGGGCTGTGAGAACCCTGTGAGGGAGGGGATCAGGGACTGCTGGGTGCCAGGGGGAGGGGCCCCTGCCTCTGCCGAGGGGTTGAGGCTGGGACCCACACAGCACGGACCCAACGGGGTTGAGGGGGCCCGCATGGCCAGTCCAGCCTGCAGGCACAGGGGCAGAGAGGCTTCACCATCCTTGCCTGTTTCTGGTCTCAGAAAAAATTAACAAGTTTAAAAGACAAAACTCTTTCTTAACCCACTACAACAGTGAGACCCACTTAACTGTAACACAGCTTAAATGCAATACACACAAAACAGCGATGCACCCACTTAGAGCAAAACAAAATGTTAAATAAAAAGAAAGTAATACTAGTTAATAATTAGCCAAAATTAATAACTTTAACTGCAGACAGCAAAACTCACTTAGTAATGCACAGCATTAAAACACAGACAGGAAAGAAAGTTAAAAACGAGTTGGTAATCACCCCGAGATATTCCACATGGAGTGGATGGAGGAAAGGTATGGGTCCTTTACCTCTGCAAATACATTTGGAATGTCCCTCCCCAAATTTCTCGAGATTCAAATCACTTTTATGCATTTTTTTTTTTATGAGTGTTTGAGTGGCAAGTCAGACAAATAAACCTTTTGGGGGTGTCAGACTATTGCTTTGGGACAAAGGATGGAGACAGAGGCCCAAGAACTATCTGATTTCATGCCTCCAGGATGTATTGGGAAGAAAGGCTGTGAGACCTACATCTCACTCCATTCTTTCAGTTAATCCTGTTTCTGGGAATGTTTCCCCAGGTGTTGAGGTATTCCAGGAATCATCAAGGTTTATCTATCCTTTTTTGTCTTATCTATCATCCCAGAACAGACTTTTTAGTAGGGTTTGTTGTAATACTGCAAGGTGCAAAGAGTAGATGTTAACTAGATATAACTAGATATAAGGAAGAATTTCTTAATGGTGATTGTGAAGAAACATTGGAACAGGTTGCCCAGAGAGGTCATAGGCGCCTGATCACTGGAAATATTCAAGGTTAGGCTGAATGAGGCTTTGGGCAGCCTGAACTATTTGAAGATGTCCCTGCTTATTTCAGGTGGGGTTTGGCTAGATGGTTGTTGAAGGTGTCTTCCAACCCAAACTACTCTATAATTATATGACATTTAAACAAAACTTCATTAAATAATTGTTATTTGCGGAATGAGAAGAATCCCAACAATGACATATGTAGTTACCGACCTGTATTTTCTTACTGTTAAAGAACACACATAACATGCATTTTAGCTGTATAGAACTCGATTCTCTGAGGAATTTACAAAATGGCTCAGCTTATAAACAACTTCTCAGCAAAAATAAAACCTGTGATTTTCCAGTTAAGGACAGGATACTAAGCTAACAATAGATTTCAGATATAACAGCAGTAGACACTCTCTTCTTGGATCAGATTAGAAGAGAACCCTGCATGCAGGTAAATATTGGTGACCTAATGCCTTTTCAATATACTAAATTATAAAATTCTATTTATTTCATATGCAAATCTGTGTTCAAACATCAATGTCAAAAGTAAATCTATGATCATCAAGAGTTAGCTTCAGTATATTCAGATTGTACAATGATTCCAAAAGTCAGAATTATGTTGTTTGGAAGATAACTGATCTCATTTTAAATTCCAATTCTTGGCTCATCTGCTACCACCTGTGGTGAGGGTTTCAATGTTTAATTATCTTTACTGCTAGAAAATAATACCTTACTTAAAACTTAATTTTATCCAACCTCAAATTCAAGACATTGTATTATGTCATTCCTTTATCTGCAAGACTAAAAAAAAAGACTTTGATTGCTTTTGCATATTGTATATTGACCAAATTATAGGTTTTCCACACTTCTTTTTGAAAAAATAACCAGACTAAAGCCTTCAAATCTCACAGCTAAGGCCTTCTCCTGGTATTTAAATACATTTTGTGTTTCTTCTGTTGACTGTCTTCTCTATTTCTTCTTGAAGTTTAGTCATCTGAATCAGGCATAGCATTATAGCAACAAGCTTACCAATTCTCTTCTCTCTCTCTTTTTTTTTTTTTAAAGTTATTCTCTGAAGAATTATAATGTTTATTTCAGTTACAACATTGCACATAGAATTTGTGTGAAAGTGGTCATTTATGAATACCCTCAAATTCTTCTCTGAGTCATTGCTAAACTGACCCTAAGTTACCTGCCCTAAAAACATTGCTTGTGTTCTTGCCACCAAAAATGTTATTATATCAAGATTCTTCTACTAAAATATGTTTGGCTCAACAGTACTCATTTATCAGAACAATTTGGATCACTACATAAAATTTATAACCTACTTTTTATTTACTAGCCTATAAATGTATGGCACATGAAAATTTTACTGCAAAGGCATTTTATAAATTGGGTAGCATTGGGAAAAGCATTGGGAAAGATAAGAAGCAGTGTTACTACCAACAACTGCATTTGGAGATCTGTCAGTATGCCTATTTTTCTTCTGGAAGTACTGATTAAATCAATTGAATAGATACACATAAAATTAATACTTATTTCTAATTAGATGCCTTTTATGTCATCACACTTTATTATACACATTTATAATCTGTCCAGAAACAAATAAATAGATAACAAGTGTATTTGATGAGGCTTAATTTTCATCAAGTGTTTCTGAAAAGCATTAATTGTAATTTTTTAATTTTCATTATTTTTTAATATGAATTCCTAAATAATTGTTCATCTACCCTGAGGCTAATCAGTCTGGAGTTCCTTTGGATAACCTTTTTCTGTCACCTGTGCTCTGTTTCTTCTCTTCCAAGCAATAATATATAGAACACTTTTTCAATCTGTGGAGGACTTATATTTTCTATTCTTAATTCTCTCTTGTGCTCTTCTCTGCTTATGAGGAACACCATGCATTTGTCTACATGAACACAAAGGTGCAATTGTTGATGGAGAAAGGTTACATTGCAACGAGATAGTAGTTTTGCAAAAAAACCAACAAATAAGAGAATCATAGAATAATAGGATCATATGTACATAATCTGAAGAGTATCTTAAATGTCCTACTGCCTCCAAAGTTACAAGCCTTTAGTAAAAGTACTGAGATGGAATGTAGGGGATGTAAACATTTTTGTTAAAAATAAAGTCTAAGTTGAGAATTTTTAACACTGAAAGTAGTTTACTGCTTTCTCATTTATATAACAAGAAATGTGTACCAATTAACAAAATTTTAGTTGAGAAAAAAACCTTACATTTTACAAGAATGGATATATTATTAACTTTCAAATATTCTTGCATGTATTTGAAAAAAAACAAACACCAAAATATTAGAATATATAAATGGAAGTGTAATATCTATCAGAAACACAGTGAGATAAACCACAAAAGTGATTTAAATATCCTGAGCAGGACCTGTAATTCCTAATAGTCCATTACAATTGAAAGATTTCATAAAGTTACAGAATGTTTCTACATTCATTACAGGTAAGTTCAGGTGTCTGTATGGGCTATATCCATATTTTAAATAGTTACCAAGAATTTCCTTGAAAATCAAAGAAGAAGAACAAATATTCCTGACCAAAAATTATCTGATCTGTCTTAGGTTCTAAATTAAGAGTAGGTAAATCAGGCCCTACAAGTGCCTATTTCTCTCCTTCAATTGCAAAAGGAAGTTTACACAGAGGATGTTGCGACAGCCAACATGAACAAAAATTTATTTGCGAGTCCTGTAGCTGATATCACAGAGCAACTGTAAAAGTTGTGCATGTCAGGACAATGGAAAATAAAACCAAAGCAACAAACAAAAATCCAAAATTTTTAAAAAGGGAGAATTTAAAAAAGGAAGGAAAATATCTTCTCAGTGATCAGTAATGAAGAGAAAATTTGGTATCTCTCTAGTTGAAAATCTTCTTTTGGGCATCTTCTCCAGGCTAACGACTCCTTCAAAAAACCTATCCCAAACTAACTGCATATATTGCCTCACTGTTTTGTTCTAATTTCTTATAGTAGTTGTGTTCAAATATATCATGTTTTGATTAATTGCAGGCATTAGAGAGCTAATCGACTATTTGGAACTGCCTAGTGGCCTGAGGGATAGCATGAGTGAATCTGTCCTTTCCAATGAACTGAGTACCAAAATAGAAAAGCAAGCAGCCTTCTGATACAACCGTGAGAAACAACCAAGAATGCAGATGTAAACATCTTGGAATGTAAATGTAGAATAACAAATGAGAACTTTCCCATATGAGGTGTAAACCAATAGAATTGTGAAAAACAATTATGTCCACCAGTGGAAATGCAACACGATATTCTGTAATTGTATAAAAGGCAAGGGAGGGGAGGGTATTTGGGATTGTTTACCTGTTCCCTGTTCATAAAACCATGGGTTTTTTTCAGAAGCCCTCACCTCTGTTCTCTCTGCGGAGCTTTCTTTCCCTCTCTGTGTGCCGGGATGGGGCTCCCCTGCCCGCTCCAGCCCTCCGTGCCTCGGGGCTCTGTCCCGGGGCCAGGAGGAGGAGGGCAGGGGAGGGGAGTGAGGCAGCCCTCTCCTGGGGAAAGCAGAAGGATGTCCCCAGCGACCTCACAACAGTTTCCCTAGGTCGGGAGAGCAGCTGTGGTCCTCGCTCACCGCGAATGGGGACCGGGTGAGAGACAAGACTGGCGATTGGTACTGGCACAGGCGGGCTGAGCCAGTGGCGCCGGGGGCAGAGTGGGCTGCCTTGGCAACCCTGGGTCCCTTGCTGGCATGGCGCGGAGCACGCGGACCCAGTGTGGTGGTGCAGCATGCACAGCAGCAGGCAGCGGCCGGTGCGGAGCCGGCACGGAGCAGTGGCACGGCACCTTACCCCCACCCCAGTGATGGCCGATCCTAGCCCCACTGGCATGGGTGACAGCGGGTGCTGCCGGCCCCGTGCCACCATGAAGGAGCTTGGCAGGGAGTCCCATAGTCCCGGCCCGGGGTGGCAGCCCAGGGAGTAGCCCCTGCGTGGCGGTGTGGGCACAGCAGCTGCTCTGGGCAGCTCCTGCGGCCTTGCTGCCCCAGGTATCCCTCCTGTCGGGTCCCTGGGACAGCGATGAGGCCCTGTGCTTGCACCGTGCTGGCAGTGGCTATGCAGAGGAGCAGTGGCCGTGGCTGGTAAAAAAATGTTGCCTCTGAGACCTAAACACGCAGTTTTTGGCGGGAACCACCATTGTGTCTGGAGTGAAGACCCTGGAAGAGAGGGGGAGCCTGGACTGCTGGCCAATCAGGAGATGGCTAAGCTGGGAAGAAGACAGCGAGGTTCACACAAGACTTGGAGGGCTTAAAAAGGCTGAACACAGAAATCCTCTCTCTCTTTAGCTTCCTGTGGGCTGGGGAGCAGCACGGCCCCTCTCCTCCCAGCTTCCGGACCCTGCGGCTTGACTCCACCCATCTTCATCGGCACCAGAGCCAAGCCAGCATAATCGCAAGTGAAAAGCTTCCGTGTGGCTCCCTGGGGTGGGGGTGCTTTTCACTTCTTTGTGTTTTGCAGTGACTTCGAGGACCGGGAGTGACACCATCAGAGAGAGAGAGACTTCCACTCCTTTTCTCAGCCAGCCACTTGGCCTTTGAGAAGCAGTCTGGATTTTTTTGGTTTTGTTCTTGTTTTTGTTGGATGTATTTTTATTTAAGTCTGGGGTTCCCATAAAGGTTCTTTAGGTAGAGCCCTAGGCAAATAAACTGTTACCTGCTGTTAAAATTCTGTTCAGTCTATTCACCATCGTTGGGCACACCCCTAGTGAAAAACAGTGGTTCAATCCACCATATGTGCATTATTGTGAAATGCTTATGGCTACTTTGGTGGTGCTAATCTACTAAATTCTGCTTGTTTAGTATATAGTATAAGTCTGCAAATAAAAATTATGAAGCAAGGTGTGTGAAGGATGGCAGGGGGAAGAAAAGGCAATTCAAATGTTAATTTGAAGCCGCCTCTTCAAACTCACATTATGGTTATGTTTATAAATTCACCAAGAATTTTCTAGTACTAGTAGCAACTGCAAAGCAAGATAATTAAGTATTCTTTGAAATATGAGGATAAAAGCTAGTTACAGTGGTCTGTAGGAGCATGTAGGTGGAAGGTTATGAACTAAAGGGGAGACTGCAATGCTATGAGTTAAAGAGTTGGAAATTGAAGCCTTTTAGGTCAAAGCACTTTCCCATGGGAGTTCAGGCAACTATCTTTGGTATAGGTCTATCCTATAGATGTCTGACATTGGAGAGAAAAAACCATGTTTGTCTCAGTTCCTCATTTAGAAAGTGTGTCTATTTTCTTTCCACATTTGCGCTTATTTAGACAGCTAAATTGTCTGCCCTTCAATCTTTACAACTTGAAGAATTATGCTTACAAAAAGGAAATCTGTGGTGGTTTAAGCACCACAATATTAACTAGGGGGGCACTCTTACTAGTGACGAGAAGAATGACAGAATGTGACAGCAGAAAAACACTTTATTTGTCTGGAGTTCAAACAAAGGAAAACACAGTTTAAGGGAGCCCCAGACTCCACACAAAAAAAAAGCACCCAACAAAAACCACGAAAAAAAGGAAACAAAGAAAAAAAAGGAATAAGGGACCTGCTTTCAAAGGCCAGCCAAGCTGGCCACAGAGAAGCAGTGGAAAGGAAGAGCCACTTCTTCTCCCTCTCTGGTGGTAGCCAACTCTCAGCCCTTGGAATCTCTGCAAAACACAACACAGTGAAAGGTTCTCCCCCCCAACCCGGGATGTTATTTGGGGAAGCTTTCAACCTGTAGTTGTGCTCGTGTGGCTCCGATGCTGATGGGGGATCGGCTGAGCCAAGCCATGAGGCCTGGAAGTAGAAGGGGAGCCGTGCTGCTGCTCTCCAGCTTTACAGGAAGCCAAAGAGAGTGAACTTCCGTTTCTTTGGGCTTTTAAGCTCTCCAAGTCCCACGTGAATCTCGTGGTCCTCTTCCCGGTTTTGCCACTCTGGATTGGCCTTGGTCTGGGCCACACCTCCCCCTTCGAGGTTCCCGGCTCCAACAAAATGGCGGTTCCGGCCAAAATCTGCGAGCCAACAGCCTCCCGGCGCCATCTTTTGCCAGCCGCGGGATGGCTGCCACCTCCCAGGGCACCCGCTGACCACAGAAAGCCACAAAAGGGGCGTCTGAGGCTGACCGGGGCCACAAGGGCTGCCCGGGCAGTGACCGCACCCCTCCCGCCATGCAGGGGCTGCCCCTGGGGCTGCCGGCACCGTGGGCTTCTTGCTGGTTTTTCCTCGCAGCAGTGTGGGACCGGCGCCGCCCCCAGGGCACTCCCGTGGTGGTGCGGGACCGCTCCGCACCGGGAGGGACCTGGTGCATCCCCACTGGCACCCGCACGGCCGGGCTGGAGCCGCGCATCGAGCCCCCTCCCCCTGCCCGCAGGCGCCGCGGGTGTGGGGGGGAAGCCCGCACCAGCACCGTGGGCTCCCGGGAGCCAGCCCCGCGGGCTCCTGGAGCTGCTCCACACACCCCTGGAGCTGCCCCCGGGGGAGAAGCAGTGGTGAGTCAGGGAGGGGAGCGAGGGAAGAAAAAAAACCTGAAAAACCAGAGTTTACACCAAGAATGGGGGATCTCATCCCCTTTTCCCCTCCCCGCTCCCTCCAAGAACCCGCCAGCACCCCCCCTTGCACCCCCCTCCCCTTTCAACCCACTACAAAGTCCTTAGCACCTACACAATATAACTAACTACAGCTTTTGAGCCTTTTTTAACCTTTTACTTTTTTCCTAATTTCATAGGAATAAAAATGAAGTGGAGGTAGTACTTTATTCAAGGTATGTCTCAATATTATATACCCAGAAAGAACAGAGGATAAAATCTTGGCCACGCTGAAGTTAAGGAAACTGTGGCATTTCAATCACAAGTGTGACAATGATAGAAAAATAGGTTGTTCTCTTAAAAATTAAGGAACAGTACAATAGCTACTATTGATTACTATGTTGTGGCTTATGCTAATTTACTCAATATCTTAACAAAGTAAAAGATGGATGAAAACAGCTCAAACTAACATAAAAATGATAAAAAAAATCTTTTCACTACAACATTAGCTTATTTCCAGCATATAAGAAATACTTAGATTCCTAATAATAGCAGGTTGTGGTCTAATGAGGAATCATAAAGAAGAGACAATTATTTTGAAGTCGTAGGGGTTTTTGATTTGTTTTGGTTTATTTAGAATGTATAAAAAACATGCACCTTGAAGAGGATGTCTCAAAAAATTATCCTTCCGGTATCCTTATGGTATGCCTTCGTTGTTATTTAAGCATTCCCCTTCAGAGGGACAGTTGTTAATATCATTATTAAGAAATAATTTCCAGTCTTTAATATGTAACCATTGGATTGTGGTTAAATACTCTGCTCAGTCAACTGTGACACAGGAAGCATAAATGACATTATAAAGTTAAATGGCAATTAGTATCCCAAAAGATTGAAATTTATAAAGTGAATAAAAGGATTCCTTATTTAAAAAAGACTTTGATGCACATAGGATTTACATAGATTGCCACTCTGATATGCTGTTGGAACAACTTTGATAAGGATGTTCATTAGTTTGTATTGTTTAAAAGGAGTAGAATAACTCTTAATATTGTCCTATGATTTCCCTTAGTATCTATAACTTTTATTTCTATTGTTGCAAAAAAAAAAAAGTTACAGTATGTCTTGATATAGTGGCATTAGGCTAGG
Source organism: Serilophus lunatus (assembly GCA_013399895.1). Classification (NCBI taxonomy): domain Eukaryota; kingdom Metazoa; phylum Chordata; class Aves; order Passeriformes; family Eurylaimidae; genus Serilophus; species Serilophus lunatus. Next base: position 63,619 of record VXBA01000116.1, read on the forward strand.
AATCTTCTGCCACTGAGATAGAGATTCCTTCTTATCTGCAGCAGGTCCAAGTTAACCAATCAAGAGAAATAATGGTAGTTTCATGGCTTAATTTGAGAAGAGATATGGATCTGAAGCCATGTTTTCCTGTTCTTCCTCCATTTTTATGGCAGATGGGGTAGTTTGGCACAAAAAATGGGAAAACCGGTCGTGTAAGTGCAAAAAGAATAGATAGATTAAATGAGATTTTCCTCTCAAAACTGTTGATCTGTAGACTATAAGTACTAATGAAAGTGTAGCACAAAGTTATTACTTTTAAAAAAATAAAACTCCATTCATACAAAAGCCCAAACAAACTTAATATTTTACTGCCTAGGATCAGTTGGCTCTTCCATTTTATGACTGTTCATATTGCTTTCTTTGTCTGTAGGCAACATAAGCTAAATTTATCAGAAAAGAAGTGACTGGATCCACCAATTTTCAGCAGCACTACTCTCAGCTAACATCTCCTTCCATAAAGGAATGACAAGGTGCTCACAAGAGTGTAAGGGTTGTGAGATACCAGTGAAGTGTTTGAGCAGGTTTCTAGGCCCCTACCTCTCTTGGTCTGTGTGTATGAAGGACCAATACTTTTAATTGCATTCATCAGTGACAAAGGGATTGTGTGCAACCTCAGTGACCTTGCAGATGGTATCAAGCTGAATAATGCAGGTGATTCATTAAAGGGTGTATTGTTTTTTCTGTGGCCAGGTTTTGGTAGCA
>VXBA01000116.1:65084-77629 GCA_013399895.1 Serilophus lunatus
CATGAATAATGAAACCTCTCGTTATATTCTCTCTCCTCTATAGCTGGGCAAGGGGGAGTGAGAGAGTGGCTGTAGTGGGCCCCTGGCACTCAGCCCGGGTTAAACCACTACAAAGGGAAATTCAACGAGGCAGAATGCAAGGTCCTTTCCTGGGTCAGGGCAACCCTCAGCATCAGCAGAACCGGGGGGATGACCTGTGAAACAGTACTTAGGGCTTACTTGTGGATGAAAAATTGGACAGATATGAGCTGTAAATGTGTACTTGAAGCCCAGAAAGATAAATATATCCTGGGCTGCATCGAAAGCAGCATGGCCAGCAGGTTAAGGGAGATGATTCTCCTCCTCTACTCAGCTATGGTGGACAAGTTAGAGATGGGACATGGAAACAATCAGAGGACTGGAATATCTCTCTGAAGAAAGATTGAGAGTCTGGATTTTTCAGTCTGGAGAAAGAAAGACTTCAGGGGAAAATTGTTGTGGCCTTTCAATAACTAAAGGCATTTAATGAAGGATGGAGAAAGACTTTTTAACAAGGCCTATAATGAAAGGATAATGGTCAATGGGTTTAAACTGGAAAAGGATAGATTTAGATTGGACATAAGGAAGAATTTTTTTATGATGAAGATGGTGAGATACTGGAAGAGGTTGCCCATTTGTGGAAACGATGGATGCCCTACCTTTGGAAATATTAAAGGTCAGGCTTTGGTGGGTCTTTGAGCAGTCTAATCTAAGAAAAGGTGTCAATGACCATGGCAAGGGAGCTGGACTTGATAATCTTTAAAGGTCCCTTCCATTCAATGAGTTCCATAAAAACATGTATTTGCCCAATTTACTTTTCTGTAAATACAAGCTGCATACTTATAGAAAGTTCTTAGTTAGAAAAAACAAAATGCTCTGGGGACATGCAGAAAACCCTTGGGTTTTGTGGATCAAGGATGTATGGATTTATATGTCTTGAAAAAAGCCCCCAGTTTATGTAAGTGGACAGTGGCTTTTGTTGTGAAAGAATAGCAATTGCTTTAGCCTTCCAATGGCACTGGAAACTTTCAGCTGAGTAAAAATTACTGTTTAGGATGAAAGACAAGAAATAAATAAGAAATAAATGCATAGAAGATTTACAAAGTAAGAGTAAATACAGAACAAGGGCAAAAAAGACACAAGTTAGTATAAAGGAGAGGGACAGAGTAAAATGGCAGTAGAGCAAATTGGTACACAAGTATAGGAAATTGCATTTTACTGGATCTTCTTTCTTTGCATTGAGGAGATAATAGTAAAGGAAGAAAGTAAGGCAATAAGGAAAAACAAAGCTTCTAAATGATGAAGAAGATAAAAGAATGCTTTATTTTCTTTTACTGTGCCGGAGTATACACAAGACTTATCCATAATAAGTTCAAGGGGATTTCCACATACTCTAGTGTGGCACAGTCAATGCTTGTCAGTCTTTTGCAATCATTTGGACAATTCCACAGCTAGTGAGTGACTGACACACTGATTGCTTTTGTAAATTGTCCACTGAGTTAGTTAATTAAATAGCAAACTTAATGTAATAACAAGAACTCTATGGTCTCAATCCTCAACCTACCAAAATTAAACAAAGTCGTTCAAGCAGGTGTGTTCACAGTAATTTCTTAAAGTATTTCCTGAAAAAGTCAGTGGATGACAGATTCTGAGCCTGATAAGATTGTTATCTCTAAAAAGAAATCTTGAAATGTCCTTACCTCATGAAATATATTTCTAATTTGAAGAGGCAATGTGTGTGTTGATGGTGGATGATTGGCTTCTTTTGTAATGGTACACATTTAAAATGCAAATACTGCCTGCTGAAAATATATTTTAAATTTAAATTTATATTTATAAATGTATACATATTTATTAAATTTATAATTTTTATTTATTTTAAATTTTTAATTTATTTTAGCTTTATATTTCAATTTTCCTTTGTTTTCATACTTTGGTAAATAAAGCCATATCTTAAAAATATGGCTCACTAAGTTTCAATATGTGGCTCAATATTGTGTCCTTAATATTTCTAAAAGTCAGAGGGTTAGATCCTTCAATCTTATTAAAAAAAAAAGAAAAAAAAAAAGAAAATATAATATACATTTTGTACGTTCTGCTAGTGTATCTGACAGAAAAATTAAGCTCCACACAGAAAGGAGCACAGGGGAATGATGACAGATGGTGGTGTCCAAATTGTGCCCTACTCCATCTTATTCCTTTGCACAGTGAGAGGAGCCCTAGGGGCCCTGTGGTGGAGAGGAGATTGGGTTCCAGAATGGTGGGCCAGAATTGGGTCAGAATAAGTGTTTGAGCTCTGTTGCTAGAGAGATACATGCTGAACCTATGTGTACGCATATTTATATATTCCTATTAGGAGACTTTTATCTAGATCAGACAGAGAGAAGAACAAGATGAAGCTATTGGTGCTGTCTGTGTTTGAGTGCTGACTGTGCCTGTTTGTGTAGATATTTATGACTGGGTTTCTTTATATTAATGTATGTGCATGTACATGTTTGTGCCTGCTGGGATTACATACTCAGCTGTACTACTTGCTGGACCTAGGGACACAGACCTGTGGTATCTTTGCCACAATTGGTCTAGCATATTTTCAACTCTCTAGCACATATGCTACATATAATTAGTGTGTTTGCAGAATATCTAATGGTATTTAATAAAGTGTATCAGAATCGGCCTGAAGCAGGGATCTTAATTAAAAAAAGTGGTTTTTCATAGCAATACTTCAGGCTTTTAATTGTCTGACAACATGAATGTGCAGCCCTAAAAATGCAAAAGTTTATAGAGACTGGGACTCGATATTATTCTAGCTACAGGATGGAAAAGTGAAGTCAAGCAATGAAAAAATAATTTTAATTTTAATTTTCAAGACATATGAATGGAATTTCTAAACAGTTAAATTTGAAAAGTCTACAAATTTTGATGAACCTGTTGGGTGAAAAAGGAACACAGAAAGTAAAAGCATGCTGTCATATTTCTATAAACATAATGTGCTGAATTACATATAGTACTACATGCACTTCTGGGTCCCTCAATTCAGGAAGGACATTTTGGTGCTGGAACAAGTCCAAAGGACAAGGAAACTGGTAAAGGGTCTAGAGAGTAAGTCCTATGAGTAGCAGCTGAAGGAGCTGGGGTTGTTTAGCCTGAAGGAGGCTCAGAGGAGACTTTATCACTCTCTACAACTACCTGAAAGGAGGTTGTAGCCAGGTGGGGGTTGTCCTCTTCTGCTGGGCAACCAGCTACAGGATGGGAGGACAGTCCCAAGCTGTGCCAGGGCAGGCTCAGTTTGGAAATCAGGAGGAATTTCTTCATGATAAGGGTGATTAAACATTGGAATGGACCACCTGGAGAGGTGATAGAATCACCATCCCTGGAGACGTTTAAGGGAAGACTGGATGTGGCACTTAATGCCATGGTCTAGTTGACATTGCAGTGTTAGGTAGCATATTGGACGCAATGTTCTTGGAGGTCTTTTCCAACCTAAATGATAGTGATTCTGTGATCCTAAGTGATTCTGTGATAAAATGCTTAAATCTCTTTTATCTTTTTCGAGCTCTATTATCTGGTATCATGAAAGACAATAGTGCTTCCCAGAAATATATTTCAATGCCTTTTGACTTGCATAGTTTCACTACTGGAAATGTAAGGCAAGCTGAAAGTTTTAAGTGATTAGGAGAAAATTGAAGAAACAATTTATTTGGCTGTATGTTCTGCAGCTACCAGAGGAACACCTAGTATTCAGGCAGTACTTTGTTTCAAATTCTAGAGTTGTTACTGGAACTGGAGTTTTGGATTTACGTATCCAGTCCTAATAACTATACCATTTATGTCCAGATCCTTCATCAAGTCATCATAAAGATGTGTGCCAGCCTTTCTCATTAACATTTCCTTTTCCAGTGAAGGGCAATTTCACAAAGACAAGGTGTAAGAAAGCCATGGTCTTAGAAGTGCTCACTGCTCAGGTTCTCGTAAGTGTTTATCACACTGATATCAGATCCACCAGTGTCAAAACATTTATAGAAAAACTAATTTATTTTTTTCCTATTTTATTTTTTCCTAAGAAAAGAGAAGAGAGATCCTTTTAGCCTTGGTTTCTTCTTCCAGCCACTCCTTACAGTCTGTAGGGGCAATTCCTGGTGTCCTATACTTTCACTGAGGCCTCATTTTTCTTCCTTGCCACTTTGCCCTTTGGAGAGAGAAGGACTTCATACCTTGGCTTTATAGTAGAAAAAATATCACCAGACACCACTTGCATACATGCCACAGTAGCATTTTAATGCCCATTTTGAGTTGGTATTTGTTGTAATTCTTACTTGTTTCTAACTTCTATTTGTTTGAAACATTATTTTCTTCCCAGAGTGTAATGTGGGTTTCAACATTGTAATGGACCTGAGCATCAAATCTACTTAGGTCAATCTGCTGAACTGCAAACTAGTATACAATATAATGCACTGAATTTTAACTGTGGAAAATAATCTCACTCTCAGTAAAACAAAGAGGTCTAATACAAGAAGGCCCTTTCAGCTTTAATTCACAAGACATAGTCAGAAATTTTAACTCAGATATTATTTTGACCAATGCTTCCAAAATCTCCTCAAACGTGTTACCTGAAGTCTTTACTAGAAAGAGAGCATTAGAGGTACAAATTCACGATTTCATATTAAAATTTAAATGCACCTGATTTTTTTCCAAATTTAATACAGATAAAATCTTTTTTCATCTTGGGAGGTTTTTATGAAAAATAAATATGCTACTTAAATTCAGTCTTAAAATCCCACACATTATTTTTCAAACACATGTATAGGGTTTTCATTGTCTTTCTTCTTCCAGCTGTTGATGAATTAAATTATCTATAAAACTCTAGAAAGCTTTAATAATAATATGACTATACTAAAACTTTAAAAGCAAAAAATTAAAAATACAGCAAATCTTGCATCTCCTCCTGCTTACATAAAAAGTTGTTGCTAATTTTAATGAAGCTGTGCTTTTGCAATCAATTTTTCCAATTTTAAAGCGTGTTTACTTGGGATAATACATCCATGTGTATGTAAAACACATCATTACTACTGCTAACAATGGAGTTTCAGGTGAATAAGAAATATGGATCATACAATTAAAAATACGAACCATGTTATCACATCATGGACCACAATATTATACCTTGGTAACAATTTTTTATTTTTATTTTTTTATTATTTAGGCCTATTTCAATGCCTCATTTCATCTCTGAGCAAAACTGATTATGAAACAGCTAAAAAGACACCAAAGCTCTCAAGGAACACACTATTCCTTAAAAAAAGCTAAATTACGTGCCTAGTTTTGTTTAGTCTCATTTATTCTCTCACTTCAAGCAGCATATATATTTATTCACTCCTACAGTATATATATTTAGAAGTTTTATGCACTTGCTATCTTATAGTTCTGTTATAATTTCAGAGATTTTAGAATTGTATACTATATGCTTAGTTTCGGTAATGCTCTCCAATTGTCTTCTATTTTACTGTTCTCCAAATAGCTGTAAAAATTTACAAGAAATCACCAACACCTCCCCCCTCCAAACTACCCTTTTTTTAATCTCATCAAATGTCTGCTTTCCAGCACAAAATACTTGAGAGGATAAAACTCCTGTACCAGTTTTGCAACAGCTATAGTACTCATTGGGAACAATCAGTTACAAGAAATCCCTTCTAAATATTTTACTGTGCTAAAAGTATTTGGTCAATAACTGGTTGTGCTTTACTATATGATTTTGGTTTTGTTATCACATTCAAACAGATTCAACTAGTAATGGACAAAGCATCAGCTTTCATAGAGGCATGCTTTAATATAGTGTTGCCTCTAAAATACTTTAAAAGAACATTTTTACTGAGAGTGCTGATGTATCTATCTCTTTTAACAGAAAGGCTAAATTTATACCACAGCTATGAAAATGATTCTGAATGAGTGGATCTGATTCTGTTTTCCCAAAGAGTGTTCAAACAACAGTAAATAAGCATTTCCACATAGGTACACATAAGTATTGAAATTTTCATTTTTGTGGTGAGAACACTATTTAATTCTTGATGACAGCTGTTGGGATGGAGTGAAGTGTGTTTGTTTGCTATTTTACTATTGTTATGGATTGTTGTTTCCAATTTAAAGTATAAGACAACAAATAATGTGTCTATGCAGAATTTCATTAATGCTAATTCTTGGTTAGAATCACTTCTGATTTGCTTTTCTGCGGTGGAGATAATTTATTACATTGCCTAAACATTGGTCTTTTACAAGTAAAAAAAACCAATTACTCTAGGAATCCAAGCACTCTTGATCTTTCCATTACCTTTTTGTTACAGTGGCTGTATGCTGGAAACTGTAATAAATAGATTCTCAGGTTTATGTAATTTCTTATTCTATTGTAATTCCAGTTATTTTGTGATTCTGTTTTTGATTTTGTATCTGAAACTATCTCATCAAATCAAAGATATTTGTTTATAAAAAGTATATAGAAATAATTCTCCAGATAAGCCTCAACTTTGATAGAAAGTATCAAATATGCAAAGGTGTCTGTCCGCACCAAGACCAGAATTTAGGCAAAGATCTCGTGACTGCTTTATAGTCAGGACTTCAGCTTTTGTCCAAAATTTTTTAATTAAAAAAAACCAAAACAACAAACCAAGCAACAAAAGAAATTCTATAAAAACATATAGACATCTGCTAAACTGTGAATTTCAGTCATGGTATACCTGCTCAAAATACATACATGACTTCATAAAGTTGCTGATAATCAGAACATTAAACATTTTTATTTTGGTAGACCAGTAATATGTCATGGTCACATAATAACCATTTTTTTTGAATGCTGTATGTTAAATTTGAGGCATTAACTGTAGAAAAATAGGAATCTCACAGTAGCGTATTACACATTTCTTTTTTCTCCTGAACTACCTGACTATCACTTTATCAAATGCTGTGCCTCCTAAACTTGCTTTTTACTTGTGTTCGCTTTGAAAGAGTTCACTGTATAAAAAGAAAATTATAACAATTAAACAATGGACATTTAGGGATCAGCTTTGAATTACAAATCAGTATGTTATAAGAAAGAAAAAATTAGTTGATTACTCCAAACTTACTGATCAACTAAAGTTGTTCTCTGCAGCACATCAGAAAGGTCACATGTGCTTCATGGTAAAACTGTATGTGTCACCAGGCCTACGCAAATTTGCTGTAATTTGCTGTGTTTTGTCACCAGAACTAGTAATCATTCTGCTTGAGTGTGTGGATTTGATGACTTGGAGAACAGACTGAAAAGTCACAAAAATACCTTGGAAAGCTGAAAGTGCAACTTTTGCTGAAAGGCTGGAACTGGAGCTTGAGACCTTTTCTTTTTCAGTTTTCATAAAAAAAACTGGCTCATAATATATGCAAATAAACAAATGATGTGTCCTGGCTTTGCTTGGGTGTGGTGGTTTGGCACCACTGTTTTAATTAAGGGCTAGCTCGACAGTGACGAGAAGACTGAACAGAATTTTGAACAACAGGGAGACAGTTTATTCGTCTGGAGCTCAACTAAAGAAAGATAACAGTTTAAGAGATTACTGAGTGGTGCTTGCACAGATCCAAGGCCTTTTCTGCTTTTTGTGCTGCCACACTGGCAAGGAAGTTGAGTGTGCATGTGTGACTGGAAGAAGACACAGCCAGGGCAGGTGACCCTAATGGACGTAGGGTTTATTCCTCATCATGTGACATCATGCTTAGTATATAAACCTGCAAGGAAGGAGGAAGTGGGGAACATTTGGTGTGATGGTGTTTGTCTTCCCAAATAACCATTACACAAAATAACATGCTAGTCTCCTAAAGGTGCCTGAACAACTGCCTGCCTATGGGAAGCAATGAATTAATTCCTTGTTTTATTTTGTTCGTATGCAGAGTTTTTGCTTTCCCTATTAAACTGCTTTTATCTCAACCCACAAGTTTTCTGCCTTTTCTCCTTCCAGTTTTCTCCCTAATCGTGATGGCGGGGGACTGAGTGAGCAGCAGCGTGGGGCTTGGCTGCTGGTTGGTGATAACCATGACAAAATGCAATGAGAGTATATCTCTCCCTAGAAAGGCAAGACATTATATTTTTCTTCAAATTCCTTAAAGTTGCAGTCCATCAAAATACATCACCTGGACAAAATGCAGCAATTCCATTATTGTCAGGAACTGGATAATGTGCAGGAACTGGATTTGTTTATTTATTAAAACATTAGAGGTGAAAACACCTATTAATTTTCTATTACATGCCATTGACTTCTTGAATGAAAAACAATTACTGGTTGTTGGTTAAATATGGAGGGGAAATGACAGATTCATGATGACTAATCTTATTTTTTTCGTATAGATTCTCTAGAATTTTAGTTGACACAGTTTTTTGTGAAGCCCTAGTAAGCATACTGCATACAACAAAGGTAGGCACAGTTTATAATTAGTAATAGTTTTGAATTTTTTCCCCCCTCACGATGACTGTAGAGAGATCAAAATTGAGAAATCTACAGAGGCAAGAAAGACATCCTTTGATGTGAAAATAATCCAGGGAGGATGTGGAAATGGGCACTGGAATGGAAAGAGGCTGCTATAAAAGATCAAAAGAAATAGGTCCCAAAGAGAACTGGCTGAACACTAATTGGATGTTTCCTTCTGAGGGATCTGATTAATGGTAGCAGAAGCATAAATTTACCTTAGAGCTCTTTCTTTGTGAGTTTTATGTACATGCAAACATATTTATATATATGCATAAAGTTATTGCAGAGGATTTCAACATAATTTATGCCATACTGTAGAACTGTAACATTTTAAAAAAGAAAAAAGCCCATATTGCTTGCAGAACATTCTACGTAGATATCATATATTTCTTTAAATGGTGGCAACTATACTAAAAACTTCCATTGTTTAACTAGATATTGAGTTCATAGGGATTCCTAAGACTTCATTGCATATAAGGACAATTAAAAGACAGAAGTTTGTTAGTGCAAACTTATCTCCTGCACAAAAGCTAGAGAAATCAAAAATTATTGCAGATTAATAGTAAAACTGGGTAGAACTGCGTTCTCTACCAGATCAGTGTTTTTGCAGAAGTTCATAAAGGGAAACTTGGATGATTTAAACAGGATTTTGTAAGAAGTAATATAATTAGGTACCATAGAAATATCCTTAACAATGGAGAATTTTCATTTATTTTTCTAATTATATTTCCTCTGTGTTTTGAAACATAGCTGAAAAAATCAGCTTGCTAAATAGCAGAATCATTTTCAAGGCCTAAAGTATCTTTAAATAGCTACATGTTTCTTTTGCTCTACTCTGAATATGAAATATTCTATTTTAACAAACTGCATTATACTATAATCTGTATTGTCATGAATATTACAGCCCATGTCATGATGCTTTTGATAATTCTTTGAAAGAAAATGCCTAGGGATGTAGCTTGATTTCTGTTGTACACATTACCTTAGTTGCATATTAAACAGTTCCTAGAAAGTAATTCCAATTTAACCTAAGTACTTCTACACTTGGTTCCAGCATTTCCATGCATTTTGCCGTTATGAATAACAGTTTTTCTAACATCACTAACAAATAACTGTGTAGTGTTCTTTTAAAATTTTCTTGAGTTATCAGATGGCTTTTGTAAGATTATTATCAAAGATTTTTAATATTTACCTTCTCCTTACCCAAGAAAAGACACCAACAAGAGACAAATGAAGGGCCAAGTTTTTCTATTTTTCCTGTCTAGAAATCGGGGGAACTTTCTCCATTCACTGACCTTGACTTAAACGTTGTAAATGTTGTAAAGTTTTTGAGTCGAATTCAAGCTCATTCAAGTAGCAGACCTTTCCAGTATGCATAAGTGGATTTACAAGACAAATAATTTGAAATTACTTGAATTGCCACATAAGAAACAACTATTTCAATCATCCATTGATCAGTAGGGTTTTTTTGGAGGATGGAAGGGAGGGTTGGGTTTTTTTGATATTTCAACATATTTTTAGAATTTTTAACATCAATAACCCAATTCTTCCAATGCTTGCTCCCTATTATAAGCCATTATTACGTATTATAGCTTTAAGATATAATTGCACATGAACATTTTCTTTTAACTTTGGACATATTTGTTGTTCATTAAAGTTACACAATTAGAGAAGAAAAGAAGCTTGATGGATGGAGCTTCTTTTCATAAACGAGTTTCATCGGGAAGGACATTTTTCCTTGAACTGACTATAGACCAGGCCATGTCAAACAGTAATCTAATTTAGGTACCTTGGCTAAGTGAGTTATCCAAATTTCATAATCAATTGTAAGACAGAAGAATTTAGAGTTGTATCTCCCAAAACTTAATCTAGAAATCGAAATGATTCCTTCACCATGAAGACTATAGTGCAGTTGTATTCATAATCATATGCTTGAAAGAAACAAGAGATCATCTGTGTTACTGCCATGTCCTACTACTGGCATTTTCATTTCATACATCTCTTTTCACCTTATATCTGATACACTTTTGTTTATTTTCTTTCCCCCCATCCCCAGGAGAATGCTAGGCAGCATGCCTTCTCCAGGCATTTTGTTCTTGTAACCTACTATAATTAAAATGCCCTAATACATAACCTGATCCTACTCTTTTATAGTCTAAACACACTGCATCAGATAGTTTGCCCTTAACATATAGAACTAATTTTTATAAACTTGTAAGACCCCAGTTCCAAAGGCACGGCTGCTTAAATGGAAGAATTACTTATATTGGAGGGTCCAAAACATTTCCCTCAACTGAACTTTTACTAAGCCTTTAGCTCATTAATACCTTAAAACACATAAAGAGAAAATAGTGACATGCTTTCCCAAGAGATTTCTTTTTAACTTAGTGGGAGAAAAAACATTTTGGCAAAAGATTTTGCAGGGATAACATATAACCAAGGCAGAAGTGTTCTACAAAAACATCCAACACAAAGCAGTACAGGGAAAACCTTATTAAAATGCAGTCCATTGGTTTTAAGCTACCCAAAAGAGATTAAGAAACAGTAAAGAGTAAAGAAAGAAAAGCGATTATGAAAACAAACAGGAGAAAAGGAAAAGGAGTAGAAAAAAGCAGAAGAATAAAAGAAAAATGGATATCACCAAATTCGATGGAAGTCTGGCTTACATGGTGGTGGCCAGAGAAGGAAGGAAAGCAAAAGCAGAGGTGCATGCGCACAATATTTGTGTGGTCTGTCCAGTATGGCCACATCTCCCAGGCAGGACGTCCGGCTCACTGGACACTCAGGCCAGAGTGAGGGACAATGTAGTCAGTCAGAGGCTCCAGGTGGTGTGGTATGGGCATCCTTCCAGTCGGGCCTTTTGGTTGCTTGCCTTTGCTATGTGTGTTCTGACCCTGCCACTTGGCTGTAAGCCTGGCCCCTTCTCCCTTCACCCCACCGCGGTTTGTTCCGACCCAGTGAAAGATTAATAACTGATCCAGTCCCTCATAAGTCTTTGAATGTTTTTGCTCTGCTTATATTTCCTCTAAACACTTAATAGGATCCACAGGTGGTCTGATAGTGTGATGCACCATGCTGAGTATAGGACTCCTGATTGAATGTAGACTCAGGGCACTGGAGAATTCTAATCTACACATTTAATGTGAACAGAGATCTTCCATGATCTACGTCGTTAATCACAATATCAAATGAAAACTGAATTAATGAAAAATTTTCTTCCTCCTCCTCCAAAAAAATCTTTATATTCCTTTACTTTTCATGGCGAATTATTACTACCATTCTAATGTGGGGTTGTTGGGGTTTTCTAACAATTTTGCGCTAATCTTGAAAAAGTTTCATAGACATTATATTTCTATTTTATGTGAATGTTGTGATGAGTATATATTGTTTCTTTGCTTTTGTAATGCATTTAATCTTGGAGTTTTTTCTTGGGGGAGGGAGAAGGGATGTTTGTTTTAAAACCTTTTTGTTTTCCTGGGAGGGAAGCAGAACGAAACAGCTGAGTCCCGGTCTGGGCAGCAGAGCCGACATGTACTCGCCATCTGGAGGTGTGGGCCCAGGCACGGGTGGGGATGGCTGGACAGCATGGCATGGCAGCAGGGCCAGAGGCAGTGTGTGTGGGGGGGTCTCCCCAGTGACTGTGGTGGCTGCGGTGCTTCCACAGTTCACTAGGGCTTGCTGCCTGTGGGTGTTCCCCATCCCAGGGGTCCCCCCAGTGCTGGCGGGGTGGCAGTGGCGGCCCCTCTTCTCTCAGCAAGAGCATTTTGGCAAGAATGTCATCTTGGCCGCGTGGTGAGATTTTAGAGAGGGGGCAGTGCCCCCATGCCGCTGTCCAACGGGGAAGTGGCATGCCCTGGAGGCTGCCCTGAGAAAACACGAGAACAGGCAGCTGATAAGAGCCAGAGGAATATCCTCTATCTATTTCAAATGAAGCAAGAGAAAGCATTTATCCTTGGAGCTATCCAAATACTGACCTAATTTTTCTTCCAAATAACCCATTTATTTCTAGTAGGAATTGAAAAAAGAAAAAAAAAAAAAAAAGAA
>VXBA01000116.1:80688-96575 GCA_013399895.1 Serilophus lunatus
CATAATTTTACAACCATAAAAAACATTCAATCTAAGGATGATTTTTACAGCACTTAATAATGATTTAACATATGGAAAAACTGCCCTGATAGGAAAAAAAAAAAAAAAAGCAGCCTAGAGAAGCTGAGACACAGAGTGCAGGGTAGAGGAATACAGAAATAGAGTGATAAACATGGGGTATAAGTCTGGCACTGGAATGCTCATAGATAAAAGTAATCAATGTCAGTTAAAGAAATGCAAGTTAAGGTGGAAAAAAGTTGGTTTTATTGGCAGCAAAGATAAAGAAGAAATAATATCTACTATGTATATACAGAATATATGCAAATATGTATATGTATATAATATATATGTAGACAATCTATATATGTGTGTCTATACATGTATATGGATATATGCACTATAGAACAAAAATGGATATAATGTAGAAGTCAGTGGAGAAAAAAAAAAAATGTAAAATTCTGTTAACATATGAAATGACACCAAGTTATTCTGAAGTGTGAGAAAATATCTACCTCAACTTGATATATTATCTGATTAATAACTCCAGAAGCATGTTGATTCTCTCTCTAGCAGTTGAAACTACTGGCTGTAAGACCTGAAAGAGCAATGGAAAAGTGAGCATAACCTTGGGAAAATGAATAGTAACTATAAATATGTAATTTACAATTTTAATTGTATTATTATTACTATTGAGATCATCTTATGGAAATATTGGAAGTACTACTATTTTCTCTTTTTCTGTAATAATTAGATCTAGACTAATAATGATTTTACAAATAGATTTTTAATATTTAAATAATAATGACCACGAATTCTGCCTGAGTATAAACAAGATTCTGGGAACAGTTGGCTTCTTACAGAGGTTATTTTTATGAACAAATTTGTTACTTTGCATTCCACTAATAGTGAACTACATTTGAATTTCTATGTACTTTGCATATATCTTCCCATCTTATGTTTCAAATAGAAATCTGATGTTCTCAGTAGTTACTTGGGTGGAAAAGAAAAAATCAGGGAAAATATTATCACTATTGCTATTTCCCAGGCAGCTGTTTCCCACTTGCATTTTGGAGAAATCAATGATGCTGGCAGTGATTTGGTTTGACTTATCCCAAGGTATCACTAAGTTTGAAACACAGTAATCTTCCTATATATTTTAAGGATGCTCATTAACACTGGTATTAGTTAATAATAGCAGCCTTTAAAAATAATAAAAAGAAAATACTTCCTTTAACATTTTTTATATGCTGCTGAGAAATAATATTTTAGTTAAATGTAATTTGTAATATCCTGAAAACTAATTTGTTACATTAAAGTTTCATTTAAAATAGCACTACTTTTTTGGTAGTAGATTTACTGACATTAGCTGTACTGAAACCTTTTAAATGAACTTAAATGTTTTGCTATGACACCTAAGTGTTGTCTTCATAGAAGCTCAGGTAACTGGTGTGATGGACAGAGAGCCTAGAAGAATCTGGATAGCTCTTCATTATAGCCACCAGTGTGGGTACAGATAGTATTAAAAATTTGAATGACTTTTCCTAATAGCGTGAAGCCAGTAGTTTATATTCTTCTTCTAAAGCCATTAGCCCTGAAAGCTTAAAGGATTCTCTGTCTGTTAATCAACACAATGTAAAGTATGTTACCTTTCCAGTGAAGACAGCAAGTCTGCAGGAAGCATCTTCGGAAGAGAGTCACTGCCACAGTAGGATGCACACTACCCAGATTCATGTAACGATTTCTTTTTGGATAATGCAAAACTCATGAATGGTTGTGTTTGCATGTCACCATTGAACAGAAAAATAGGTCAAATAATTACAAATAGACTAAGTAGTTTAGAAAAGAGAAGACTGAGTGAAGTTCTAGCAAATGTCCCTCACAGAAGATAAAAAAAAAATAAGAGAAAATCCTTATTTGTTATGTTATTTTTTATGGAGCATCAGAAGTCCCTTCTAATACTAGATGAAAAAGTACAGCAAATTTATCATTAAAAGGCTTTTATATTCTCTAAGTTGCAAAACAAATATCCTAAGGACACAGGAATAAGATATGCGTGTGTGTGCTTGTGTGTGTGTGTATAAGTGTGCATGTTTGCATCTGGGAGGTACAATTATTTTGTAAATTTCTAAGGTAGAAACAGGAACCTGCAAAACTAGAATTTTGACTGAATAGTCCATACTAAACTTCTGCCTATATAAAAATCGGTAAAAATTTAAAATTGTAATTTCCAACATCCAGGTAAAAAAAAGTTGAAAATCAAAATTATCTTTGCCAGTCCTATACTTTTAGCCATAGTTTTAAGTGTATTATGATTTTCAATCTAGTCTTAATACTATAATTACTTACCATTTCTATTCTACCTCTATTTTCAGTNAAAATACCATAGTTTTACAGCCATAATAAGCATTCAATCTAAGGATGATATTTACAGCACTTAATAATGATTTAGCATATGGAAATACTGCCCTGATAGGAAAAAAAAAAAAANTTTTCAATCTAGTCTTAATACTATAATTACTTACCATTTCTATTCTACCTCTATTTTCAGTATAGAATCAATGCTATTACATATTTATTAGTATGACTAGACAAAATCTCTGGCTCCAGGATTACATCTTATAAAGTAAAGCAGGGAAACAAAAAAGAAGAAATACAAAAATAAGACATTTAAGAATTTGTGAAATCATAGTTATTAATGAAGAATATGAAAATTAACTCATAAAAAAGAGTGAAAATTGCACACTAGAATTTATCTACTTCATCCAAAAATATCTTGTCTTTTCCAGTTACATATCGTCTAGCCCTTCGTGCTGGCCTATGTTCTTCTTTGTGACATTTGCCTTTTACACAAAAAAAAGTCTAATCAGTGCCTCATGTTCAAACCAGCTATTTTAAATCTTAGAATGAAATCTACTCTCCCGTCAGCCTAGTATATGACCTATTGTTTCAGTTAATTATTTCCTAATGAGATTAGCTGGGTATATATTAATTTTGAACTAAAGATTTCTGTTATACAGACTACACTCAAGTTTAGGATGTCTAAGTAGCCTTCCCCAATATAATAATGCAAGACAGAAAAACCTAATTGTTGTCATTATCTGTTTCCATTAACTTTTTTAATCTCCCTCAGTTCTTTGGGGAGATATAGTAAGACCAGTGTTATTGTAGGTTTAAAAATGATGTAAGTGAATATGCTTACAGTAGTTCTAATTCTGGATATGTCTGTCATTCAAGATGACACAACTAAGCTGTTTTCTGAACCATAAGGGAAAGTACCAACTCTTTACTCAGAATTCAGTACTCTATATGTGACTGACTCAGAAATAAAAAATTCTGCTAAGAGGTTTGGCACATTAGTTAAAGCAAAATGCCGTTCTTTCTAGGGGGAGGCTACCTGATGTCTGTCTCCCTCAGTGATGACCATGTGAACCTTTAACAGAGAATTCAGATAAAATTCTGGCCTTAAGATCTCTGGACCATCCTTTCTTTCAGATGATAACTTTTGTAAGGGATTGGTAATAAGCACTTTAAAAATTAATATATGTTAACGGTATTATGAATGGTTTTTGAAATTAGGTTGTTGGCATTTTGCCAAGTGAATATTACAGCATGGCTGAAGGCAAAATTGCATAAGAGGATTGGAGGAAAAAAGGGAGTTGTTAAAAATGACATGAATGCATTATAATTTGTTCNTGTTTGCATGTCACCATTGAACAGAAAAATAGGTCAAATAATTACAAATAGACTAAGTAGTTTAGAAAAGAGAAGACTGAGTGAAGTTCTAGCAAATGTCCCTCACAGAAGATAAAAAAAAAATAAGAGAAAATCCTTATTTGTTATGTTATTTTTTATGGAGCATCAGAAGTCCCTTCTAATACTAGATGAAAAAGTACAGCAAATTTATCATTAAAAGGCTTTTATATTCTCTAAGTTGCAAAACAAATATCCTAAGGACACAGGAATAAGATATGCGTGTGTGTGCTTGTGTGTGTGTGTATAAGTGTGCATGTTTGCATCTGGGAGGTACAATTATTTTGTAAATTTCTAAGGTAGAAACAGGAACCTGCAAAACTAGAATTTTGACTGAATAGTCCATACTAAACTTCTGCCTATATAAAAATCGGTAAAAATTTAAAATTGTAATTTCCAACATCCAGGTAAAAAAAAGTTGAAAATCAAAATTATCTTTGCCAGTCCTATACTTTTAGCCATAGTTTTAAGTGTATTATGATTTTCAATCTAGTCTTAATACTATAATTACTTACCATTTCTATTCTACCTCTATTTTCAGTATAGAATCAATGCTATTACATATTTATTAGTATGACTAGACAAAATCTCTGGCTCCAGGATTACATCTTATAAAGTAAAGCAGGGAAACAAAAAAGAAGAAATACAAAAATAAGACATTTAAGAATTTGTGAAATCATAGTTATTAATGAAGAATATGAAAATTAACTCATAAAAAAGAGTGAAAATTGCACACTAGAATTTATCTACTTCATCCAAAAATATCTTGTCTTTTCCAGTTACATATCGTCTAGCCCTTCGTGCTGGCCTATGTTCTTCTTTGTGACATTTGCCTTTTACACAAAAAAAAGTCTAATCAGTGCCTCATGTTCAAACCAGCTATTTTAAATCTTAGAATGAAATCTACTCTCCCGTCAGCCTAGTATATGACCTATTGTTTCAGTTAATTATTTCCTAATGAGATTAGCTGGGTATATATTAATTTTGAACTAAAGATTTCTGTTATACAGACTACACTCAAGTTTAGGATGTCTAAGTAGCCTTCCCCAATATAATAATGCAAGACAGAAAAACCTAATTGTTGTCATTATCTGTTTCCATTAACTTTTTTAATCTCCCTCAGTTCTTTGGGGAGATATAGTAAGACCAGTGTTATTGTAGGTTTAAAAATGATGTAAGTGAATATGCTTACAGTAGTTCTAATTCTGGATATGTCTGTCATTCAAGATGACACAACTAAGCTGTTTTCTGAACCATAAGGGAAAGTACCAACTCTTTACTCAGAATTCAGTACTCTATATGTGACTGACTCAGAAATAAAAAATTCTGCTAAGAGGTTTGGCACATTAGTTAAAGCAAAATGCCGTTCTTTCTAGGGGGAGGCTACCTGATGTCTGTCTCCCTCAGTGATGACCATGTGAACCTTTAACAGAGAATTCAGATAAAATTCTGGCCTTAAGATCTCTGGACCATCCTTTCTTTCAGATGATAACTTTTGTAAGGGATTGGTAATAAGCACTTTAAAAATTAATATATGTTAACGGTATTATGAATGGTTTTTGAAATTAGGTTGTTGGCATTTTGCCAAGTGAATATTACAGCATGGCTGAAGGCAAAATTGCATAAGAGGATTGGAGGAAAAAAGGGAGTTGTTAAAAATGACATGAATGCATTATAATTTGTTCCTAGATTATTTCTTGACTGTTACAAATATTGAGACTATACAATAACTATCCTTCGAGTCAGTAAGCCATAAAGTTATTATTTTTAGTTGTAAAATATATTTACATAGCCAACATTTCTATGAATTTTTCTGTCATGCTATTAGGAATTAAAGTGATGCTGCTTCTCCAGCCCACAAAGTGATATCACCATGCCCTCTGGAGAAAGAAAATATAATTTGTTTGCCAAATGTGCCAGACTTCCTAACTACAGACAGTAAATAAAATGATGCGGTGTATAGTCTTATAAGTCTAATAGAAAAAATATAGGGTTTAGGGGATTATTTTTTAAAAAGAAGATGTGATAATTTATTTTTAATACCTACTTCAATCTCTCTGGGCTTTATTCCTGATCTTGAAAAACCACAACAATTTCAAATAAGATTCTTCTTCTGTCAATATTTATATTGTTTTTGAAGAAAATATCTCGCTGTTTTTTAAATTCTGTTAATCTTTATAGCTTGCAAAGTTCTGGTTCTACTTACTTTTAAAAAGTTGTGAAGCAAGATAACGCATAGGTACCCCCAAAAATGCCAGCAGTGGAAGGATTTAGTAGAATTTATTTCCAAAGGTGAGAATACTAAACTAAAGAGCATTAACCCTAAGAGTGTTAAAGCACTGGGCCTGGGGAAAGACATGCCCTTGTTCCTATCTTTTCTTGTTGTTCCCCTGTTTTAGGGCATTCTGAAAATTCTGCAAAATTTATCTTCTTCCCACAGCAGGAAGCCAATCCTTGTGGAATGCTGGAGGAGAGAAAACATACACAATGCTTTTTTTTGGATGGATGGCTCCCTCTCATGTGGGAAAATTCCCCCGAGAGAACATAAGCCTTCATGTTCTCAAAATAAGTCTTCTGAAATATATTATCTACACCTACATAAGAGAAATATTTCTCTGGGAGAAATATTAGAAAAAAGGTAGAAAGTTAGGTGAGTAAGGTTTGTTTTATATACCATCTATGGCATCAAGTTTGCTGCACAGGAAAGAATATAGGACATTCTTTCTAAGATAGACACTATGGTTTTTTTCATGCCCACACACCTAAAAGAACATTAGGGCATACTGTGCCCAGACAAGAGCTAGAAATGGGGACACTGTTGTTCTCTGTTAACAGAAGCAAAGCTCAGTAATAGAAACAATGTTGAGAGCAGAATTATGCACATTTAAGGTTCATGTTGTGTTTTTTCCCTTGGATTACATTGTACTGTACTGGAAAACAACCCCTGAAGGAAGAAAGGAAATGTCTGATTTTTCAAGGTATGATATTGAAAGAGAACAACAGAGTAGGAAAAAAATCTGTATTTAAAATACTTTCTAAAATCCACTTGATTGAATCAAAAGAATTGCCATAGTTCTTCTTGTCACATTACCGTATTTACAATTTTAAGTGCTTTTAATCTATACTCTTTAGTTTTTGAAATTCCTTAAAGGAAAGCCATTTCTTACTTTCTATGCAAGAATTATCTTGTATACTGAGATAGTATAAATACTACTAAAACTATGTATGTAAGGACAGTGATAGTAAACAAAACACATTCAAGAAGAGATTTCATTTCTCCAGGCACCAAGTGGGATTTGTATCCTTTCATCTATTAATTTAAATTCTGTTCATGCGACATACAATAATTTGTTTTGTGTTTTGAGACATGGGAATGAAGCTTACTATTATAGTTGAACTTCAAAAGTACATTCTGGCAAGAGAGGAACATATTGGGTGATGTCTCTGAATTTGTATACTGAGAAAGTTCAGAATGTGTTTATCAAAGCTATCCTTGCTTTCTGAAGGGATAGAAACTATTTTCTTAACAGAAGTCAGAGACAGTGAAATCTCTATCAATATCCTAATCTTGTTTTCCTGAAACACAGAGGATCACTGTCATTGCCCTAGTTAAAGAACAGGATTTTTTCCTTCACATAGAACAATACCCTTTCTTATTTTTTCTGGCATAGAAGTGTGTATCAGCTAGCTGTAAAAATTACCTTGTAAGACAGAGTCTTCTTTCTTGGATTACAAAACTAGATGGTTAAAACAAAACTTCCCTTGCCTGCTGAGTACATGTAGATTGTTGGGCAAACCTTTGACAAACATGCATGCATTATTTGGCAGACTGGTCTATCGACAATATTTAAAATCGTAATCTGTTACAGCTATCCTGGGTAAGACAGTAACTATTGTAAAATGATATATAAGTAGTGTTATATCATGTATGGGGTTCTATCTCTGTTTCTGTTTCTCAATAGCATATTTGCAATGCATAGGAAGAAGCTCAAAGTAAAAGGTTAATCCTGGAAGGCTAAGAGCATTCTCAAAGGAAGATGAAAGTATCAATCATCTGAATTACACTGGATCATGTCTCCAACCTACAGTACTCTAAACTTTCTGAGGGGGATTGATTCTCTATAACCATTGACACATAAACTATTGCTGTAAACCAGGCTAAAGCAAGCCTCATTTCCAATTCTTCTACTCATATTCAGAACTTCGTCTTTTGAAATCGGAATTAAGTAAAACTGTCAAAAAGATCAGTGACTAAATAGCTGAAAAATCTCTTTATTAAAAATGATCCATTTTGAATTTAATGAGTGCAAAAATGGTTTGAGACTTAACTCTAATTTTGTATTTACACTTGCATATTCAGAACACTAGAGTTCAGGCTTAGACTGTTTGCCCTCATATGCTATCCACTGCTGTTGTAAAGCTGCCATAGATGTCAATGGCAACACAGCTCTTCTCAACACTCATGTACCTTCACTCTGGAAACAGCCATCTTCGGACAGTGCTCCTCTTCTGCATTTTCTGCGTTACAATTTCTCTTACTTACTGAGGAACTATTATTTACTTTTACATAAACAAAAAAGACTGTTACAGCTGTCTTACTAGAGAACATTGAAAAAAAGAAACTCCAGGTTCTCAAACAGAGGATGTCAAAATAGTGGGAAGTCCATGACTCTCTTCATTTTTGTATGCAACACTTACTCACTTCACTAGTCTGTAAAAAATGAAGAGCAATGAAAATCCTGAAAAAATCTTCTGATATTTATTTAACTTAAAATCTTGAAAAATTACTTAATCTGTTTAGAGATAAGTATCAAGAAAGAAGAAACATCTATGGAAAATCTTTTGGATTAAACGTGATGGGAGTATAGACTGCAAGAGATACAAGCACTGCCTAACAATAGTAAAGGAAATTGCACTGAGGAAGTGAGAAGTAGCTATCGACATCGATTTAATTTTGGCACATAGTAACTGCTAATCCTCTAGCTTCTTTTGAGAAACAGAGAAGGAAGGTTTTCCACGATCTTTGTTCCACCATAAGACAAATGTCCCTTCCCTTCCCTTCCCTTCCCTTCCCTTCCCTTCCCTTCCCTTCCCTTCNTAACTGCTAATCCTCTAGCTTCTTTTGAGAAACAGAGAAGGAAGGTTTTCCAGGATCTTTGTTCCACCATAAGACAAATGTCCCTTCCCTTCCCTTCCCTTCCCTTCCCTTCCCTTCTTCCCTCCTTTCGACTCGTAATATCTGCATTAGGCCAGTTTTGAATATGTAATAAATGACATGGAAACACGGAATGAATTATGTTTAAATAAGATGCTTTAAGTTTCCAGCTTCTTGCTGGAAATGTAGTTGCCATGCGTAATCTGTTTATTCTTGCTTGTCATATCCTTCCCTAATTACAGGATTTGAACTTCAGCATCAAATGGCTCTTAAAAAGTATATTCTAATCTGACCTTAGATTCATGAAAAAATTGAGAAGTCAATTTTCAGGCTTTAAGCAGGTTGAAGCATAGAAGAACTTATGAAAGTTTAAAAAAATCCTATATAACCTGAATCCAATAACCTGAAACATAATCTTATTATCTTGTTCGGAGAGTCGCCTGCTCTTGTCTGAGAGTAATCACTGGGCCATGGGAGTAGGAAAGAACTGCTGCTATTTGTCAGAAAAGATAAAGGAAATTAAGATCCCTCAAGGGTATTTTTGAAGTTGCTGATGTGAAAAAAAATATTCCAATTAGAATATTAGAAAGAAGGAGCCTACTTAGCAAAATAACCTCCCAATATTTATCAAAAAATATACTGTAACTAAATTAGCACATAACAACTTTCCTATTAATTATAAATTAAATCCTCCTTTGGTAACTTAATATCCATCCTAAATATTCTCAGTAAGTCCCTATTTGGAGGAGGGGGGAAGAATAAAAGAAAACTACTACTATTTGTGGAAAAAAAATCAAAATAACATGAACTTTAAAATTCATTGAATTAAGCTCTTCTACAGAGATATGTATCCTGAAAGATGGGGACAAGGGAAGGGGACAAGGACTTCTGTTGTGATGGGTAGGCAGTGCTGTTTTAAGTAACATCTGTAATGTTGTCTGGAATAGTTTATCTAGGTCATTCTGACTTGGTAAGAAAATGTTATTTCTGTATCCCTGTTTTCAGAAGCAGCATGCTGAAACTGAACTTGCCTTCTCTACTTCAATAACAACTAAAGGAAACATCTGGAAGAGCTGTTTTGTAGTTTTCCATTTAAATACCATGCACAAAACCAGAATTAATTAGCAACTTATATTTGCTAAATAGAGATATTCCTGTATAGTCACATCATTCATCAACTCGGTCTACCCTATACCAGAATCACTATATAACAAATTATTAATTTCTCCTCTCTTTGAAAATATTTTCAAGTTAATTGAAAACAAGCAAGCAAACAAAAAAGAATTCGCTAAAGAAACTTCGACACAAAAAAGAGGAGAAAAAATATGTTTAAAGTGTGCAGACTTCTGAGTGTGCAACAGTCAATATAGTTCTAGGTGGAAAGGAAATTGTTTATCTCGCCACAAGGAAACATTTAGAATTTTTATTATAAATGCTTTAAAATATTATTAGCCCCTACATGGAATCTGGACATTTGACAAGAAAAGTGTGTCATCTTCTATAGGCAGCTAAAAGTAACTGAATCCCGACCTTATAATTAACCATTCAAAACACTCCATGAGCTTCTCTAGGTGTATAACTGGATAACAGATTCAGCTTTGCAATAGCTGATATTCTTGATTTATAGCTGGTTAATTGATTATAGGAGTTGGAAGCTGTCATTCATAGTAAAAACAGATACATTATGACCATCTGTGTGACATTCTGCACACAGATTAATATATTTAAATACCTACCTGTGGACATTTGCTTTGTAGCCAGATGTTACTCACTTACAGCTACCTCTAGCTAGACATAGTCAGAGACTGTCTCCTTTTGAATAAAACTAAATTAAAAATTGCAGCTGTGTTCTCCATACCCTAGATCTAACTCATTGCTAGCACAGTTTGGGATTACATGAAAAGTCTCAAAATTCTATGGCCGAATTAATAAAATTTTTCATTAATATGCTTTAAAAAGCATAGAAATTTTATAGGGATTTCTAGATCTTTCTGTTCAGAGCAGAACTTTGTAAAATAGCAAAAGCGTATCTTCAGAATTTCTTCAGACCAAAATATTACAAATACTTTGCTTGACACTAGTAATTATTGCACTGAATTTCAAGCATGTAAAAGAACTGCTTTCTGCATTTTATTATATACAATGTAATCTTCCAGGAGCACAGACCTTTCCTACAAATTCGTAAAGGGAAAAGAAGAAACAAGAGGAAAACTGATGCACTTCTATATGAATATGGTTCTATTTACCTCTTGAAACTGAAAGTATATGCAATATATGTCCTACAGCACAGCACCTGGGTCTAACTCCTTAGGACAGTTTCTCAGAAGTCAAATAGCGCATCAAAGAATCTTCATAGATATGCAGGTTAATTTACTTTTTTATCTACTGAAAACTATTAGACATTCTTTTTTTAATTGTTTTTTTAGTGTTGAAGTATCAGAAAAGAAAAAAAATAGAAATGTAGAATGAGAAATTTCTGAAAGAATATATCAAGCTTATATATGATCTCAATTTATTTTTAAGAACCCTTTTCAGCAGTGATAGTCATGCTACATATAACGTAGCAATTAAAAGGAATTTATATTGGATCTCACTAGGTAGAATTTACTAAAGAACAAGAAAATTATGCTTCATTTCTTCCCTTGATGATTAAAATTGCCTCAGTGGTCTAAGTTCTTTATAATATACTCAAGATAGAATATGAGCTAGATGACCCTGGACAGAATTTTTGAAATGCAAAAAGATCCTGTTCCTAGACTTATACTGAAGAAATTAAATGCTTCAGAAAGGAAAGGAAACTGAAGGAAAAGTTACGTGGGAAATAATGTAAGAAAATATGCATTGATTATGGTATATGCATACAACTGTGTTTACCAATGTAGGGTCAGAGTGCACAACCTGTACATTCAGAAAGTTAAAACGTAAAGTCAGAATCTTTATATATACATGCAATAAGTTCAAGTCTTCAGCTTGTCAATGAGAACTACATTTTTTTCCATTTGCTTTCTGACTTGGCTTAAAGAACTAAGACATTTTTAACAACTGTGAAGACATCCTTTACTGATTGCTTATGGAACAAAATTTTACAGGTTTTTGGAGTTCAGTGTGATTTCTAAGGTTTTTGTCTGGGATCATTTGCAAATGATTCTTAATGACTGTGATTTACTCTTTTATGGATCTAAAATAAATTGTAATGAAAAAAACCCACATGTAATGTTAGTAACATTTTATACATCAGTATATAGACATCTTGATTCCAATTCCAAAAGTGTAAGTTGAACATTTCAGAGTAGCTTATGTGAACATCATTACATTTAAATTTATAGAACTTAGAATTTTGTTATATATATTAGAAATTAAGAAAGACAAATGTTTAATATGAAACATGTTTTAGAATAAAATGTTAAAGCATCAAATAAATATTAAACAAGTTTTAAAAATTCCTGCTACTAACTCAACTTTTAAGAACATTTAAGGTGACAGCAATAATCCAGAAATAAACAAATTATGTGACTGAAAGGAATTCTTAGCAATATTTCTGCTTATACTAAAAAATAAGAATGTGGAAATGATAGGGTTCTTTGAATAATCCTATCTGAAAAATTCCCAGTGTCTTCTATAGTGTATGGGTTGAGGGTTTTTCAGTTTTATAGTGTTGTGATTTGATTTGTGGTGGTGTTTTCTTCTCCCCAAAAAATAGACCTAAAGATAGGCCATTTATTTTTCTACCTATTTTGTATCTATTAACATTTCAGCACAGTATATTCATTTTACCTGGTGCTGAACTGCTCTGCCATGTTTCAAGATTGGAAATAATATGAGAGTAGGTCAAAAAATACCTTTGTTACAATGATATGTCTTCATAAGTGACTTTGAGAAATATCACCTTCATTAGTAATGGAATAAGTTAAAGAAAAGAGCAAAGCTAGGCAGTTCAGGAGAATCTATAATGTCTTGGTGAAAAGGGAAAATCAAAACGCGTATACTGCCATATATGTGGTCATGCTTATTGTTCCCTTCTAATGCAGAATATTCACTTTTACTTGCACCTCAAAGAATAAACAGTTGAAAATATTTTACCTAAAGACAAGCTCACAAGCAAATTTTCCAATGATAATGAAAATTATCTCCTGATTTCCCACAGGCAAGTGTGCCTTGCTTTTCAGAATATTTGAAAGGAAGAGCTACAGAGGAGTATGAGTGCTCTAAGTGTCTGTGCTAAGCAAATGAATAATTTAAGAAAATCATACATTATGTTTGCAAATTGTACTGTGAAAAACTGCATATTTATTTCCTAGTTTATAACACAAAATGTTTTCCACAACACTATTAAATTGTAGTCATTTCCCAAACAATAGAAGATTTCTAAAAAGAATAGACAATTTTCAGCAAGCCACCCAGAAAACTCATAAAAAATTTTTATGTATCTTTCTAATTCATACAGAAACCAACATGCACACTTCTCTTAAACGTGAAAGAAAACAGCCAGTGTGGAATATAATCCCATTCTCTGACATTAAACCCACATATTGTGTCCTTGTTTCATATTTTCCAGACTGTAAACCATTCTGCCAAGCATCCTCTCTAATCTTGGGAAACCTACTGAGTATTTGGTAAAGGCAATCTGGCAGCAAGTGATGCATGGAAACTGACCTCACACACAGGCCATGTAAAAAATTGCAGGCATGTTTATTTCTGTCGACAGGGAGCAGGTTACCATTCAAACCGAATCACCCGCTCCCTGAACCACAGGACCTCACAGGTTTATATCCCCCTTCTGAGTGGCAGACATTACACAGTGCTGATGGGCCTCCCTGCTTCAAGCTCTCCCTCTTCTCCGCCCCATCCCTTCAAGGGCTGGACTGTCACAGCCATCTTCCCCTAGTAGGGAGGCATGCCATCTTCGAGGAGACCTTGAGATGGTGTTCCAGGCTGTAGTGATGTCTAGTTTTCGCCCTCTCTGTCCCCCTTATCTGATATTCATGTCTAGTGTTTACAGAACTTGCCACATGCGAGCCCTGTGTCCCAGCAGGGCCCTGATGACCCTTTCTAACCCCTTTCTGACCTCAACTCACAAGTAATCACATTGATTTTAGGTAGCATTTCCTGATTACAAATGAGATTTTTAGGGAAAAGTTAAATTATTTAAAGTATTCACTATCTTTCTTTTGGGAAACAAAAATAGAAAGCACTCACAGGTCTATTTAAACCCTTTCCAATTAGACTCATAATCACCATGAGCTCAGCATCTGAATCTGTCTTATTTTCAGCTCTTTGTTCAATTGTAGGAGGCAATCTCCTTTTAATCTTCTCAAAGCAGAGCAGTTCCTTGCCCCTGTCTCTCATCATATAGAGCAAGAGCTCCAACCCTACAAATATCTTGGTGCTTCTACTTTGGACTTCAGTTTGTCGACATCTTTCTTGATAGGGAGAGCAAAGCTATGAACAGTATCTTGTATGTTGCCTCACCAATGCTGAATAATCACTTTCTTCAATATCCTAGCTACACTTTTGCTAATTAGTATAGCACAGTGTATAGTTTGCCTTCACCGCATTGGCACGGTTAGTTCATATTCTTCAGGACACAAGGTCTCTTTCTAGAGAGCAATTTCACTGTTACAACCCAGCCTATACTGTTCCAAGTGTTCTACCACAGGTACATTTATTCTTTGTGTTTTCTCTTCTGTAACATTCAATCTACAGCTTAGAGATTCACAGTATCACAGTAACAGCAAGGTTGGAAGAGACCTTAGAGATGAAGTCCAACCTATAATCTAACAGCAACCCATCATCTAAATCATGGCACAAGTGCCTCATCCAGCTTACTCTTGAACATCTCCAGGATTGGTGACTCTACCAGCTCCCTGGGCAGCCCATTCCATTGCCTGAACACCCTTTCAGTGAAGAAATTCTTCCTAATGTCCAAACTAAACCTCCCTTGCACAGACTATAGAAAGAAAATTAATAGATCCCAAATACTGAGCCCTGCAAGACTTCACTTGCAACAGCCCACCAGCTGGATATAACTATTAGATGTAACTCTCTGCGCTGGGAATGTAGCCAGTCTTTCACCCAGTGAATAGTGCACCTGTCCAAGCCATAATCAGCCAGTTTCTCCAAGAGAATGTTGTGAGAGACAGTGCCAAGGGTCTTATTAAAGTCCAGGTAGACCATATCGACGGCTTTTCCCTTATCCAATAATCATGTCATTTTGTCATAGAAGATGATCAGTTTGGTCAATCAGAACCTACCATTCATAAAACCATGCTAGCTGGCAGTGATCCTCTGGTTGCCTTGTATGTGTCACAGGGTGGGACTCAAGATAATCAACTCCATAACCTTCCTCAGAATCTAGGTCAGACCGACAGGCCTGTTGTTCCCAGAATCCTCCTTTTGTAACTTACTGTATATAAGTCTCACATTTGCTAACCTCCAGACAACCAGGATCTCCCTGGTTAGTCAGGACTGCTGGGATATGATGGAAAGTGGCTTTGTAGGTTCTTCCAACAGCTCCATCAGTAATTCTATTGGTTTCTCTGTGGCCAGGTTTTGGTGTCAGTGGGGGGGGGGGCTGAGGGAGGGGTTTTTTAAAAAAGCTACTGGAAGTTTCCCCATGCCCAGGCTGGGCCCGCTGCTGGCCAAGGCCGGGCCAATCACTAGTTGACAGAACGCCTCTGTGATAACATATTTAAAAAGGAAGAAAAAAAAAAAAAAAAGTGGTAGGAGACGAAGATGGCTGCTGGAGAGGAGCAGGGTGAGAGCCTGTGAACAACAACGTAGACACCAAGGTCAGTGGAGAAGGAGGGGGAGGAGATGCTCCTGGCACCGGAGCTGAGATCCAGCTGCAGCCCATGGGGAAGACCATGGTGAAGCAGCTGTGCCCCTGCAGCCCATGGAGGACCCCAGGAGTGCAGAAATCCACCTGTAGCCCGTGGAGGAGCCACGCCGGAGCAGGTGGACGCTGGGGAAGGCTGTAGCCCGT
>VXBA01000116.1:106736-139044 GCA_013399895.1 Serilophus lunatus
GTGTCGAGCTTCCCCCTCCCCCCCGCCCGCAGGCGCCGCGGGGGGGGGGGCGGGGGAAAGCCCGCACCGGCACCGCGGGCTCCTGGGAGCCGCAGTGAGTCAGAGAGGGGAGTAAGGGAAGAAAAAAAACTGAAAAAATAGCGTTTTATACTAAAAAATGGGTGATCCCCTCCCCATTCCCCTTCCCCGCTCTCTCCAAGAACCCGCCAGCACCCACCCCTGCACCCCCCCCTCCCTTTTCAACCCACTACATTTGTTGTATGTGGCAGATAACACAGATGCTGTGTTATACTAGGGAGTCTCACAAGACACTATAGAACTCTGATTAGGCAAGTGAATCAAATCACCAAGTTAAATTGCTCATGGAATCTGGACAGCAGTTCAGCTCATTGAGGAAATCTATTGATCAATTGAGACTCATGTAGAATGAGTTGTCAGGCTCCTATGGGTGCTTTGGATATTCTGTAGTGCTGAAATGGCACCAGATCAGTTAAGACTACAGACAGAGGACTATACTCCCTGCAGGAGTTTAATGCAAAATTATTGGACATGACCTGAGAAATTGCTGACTGGCATAGATGACTACCTAAGAAATGGCAAAAAATACAGTTCTAGGCTTCCTGGTACAAGAGAGAGATGCAGTTACAGGTGAGACTCCAATGCAGGGTCACTAAGAGCATTAAAGACTTGAACTTCTCTCCTGCACAGAAAGAGTGAAGCAGCTGAGACTGTTTAACCTGGAGAGAAGATTCATAGGAAATCTCTGTGTATAGAATTACTTGGAGAGAGATGTTATAGTTTAAACCCAGCAAGTGCCTAAGCACCATACAGCAGTTTTCTCACTACTCTCCAGCAAGATGGGGGAAGATAACTGGAAGGGTAAAAGTGAGGAAACTCCTGTGTTAAGAACAATAAAATTATAATAATGGTGATATTAATAATAATCAAAAAGAATATAACAAAGAGATAAAAATGAATCCTGGGAAAGACAGGTGATACAAATGAAGAAAATTCCTCACTACCAATTAACTGATGCCCAGCCAGCCCCCAAACAGCACCACCCCCACATGAAACTTCCCTCCAGTTTTATTGCTGAATGTGTTGTCATAAAGCCTGGAATATCTCTTGGGTTAGTTGGAGTCAGCTGCCCCAGATAAGTCCCCTCCTATTTCGTTGTGCCCCCCCATCCTGCTTGCTGGTGGAGTGAGGTGAGAATCAAAAAAGGCTTTGATGCTGTGCAAGGACTATTCAGCATTAACTGAACCACCCCTGTATTGTCAACACTGATTCCAGCATTAATCCAGAACTCAGCCCCATAGTAGGTGTACGAAGAAAATTAACTCTATTTCAGCCAACAGCAGACCAGGAGAATGTAAACAAGATGAAGCCAGCCTCCTCAGTAGTGGTCACTGACAGAACCAGAGACAATGAGCACAAACTAAAACACAGGAGAGTTCCTTTGAACTGTAAACATTTTTTCACTGTATAGGTGACTGAGCACTAAACCCAGCTGTCCAGAAGAGTTGTACAGTCTCCATCCTTGGAGATATTCAAAAGCTATCTTGACATATACTTGGACAACTAGTCCTAGGTGACCCTACTGGAGCAGTGAGACTGGATCAAGTTGTCTCCAGAGGTCCTTTCCAATCTCAGTCGTTCTATCATTCCAAGATAGCACCATGATGAATGATCTCGGTTTCACAGAAATTTAAGGGGAGTTACATCAGATATGACCATATTTGGTAACATATCAATAATGCCTTATAAAGCCAAATTTACCAAGGTGATGGTATCAATTTTAGTGCAGACACAAGAAAATAGGAACCCAAAAGGAACATATTGCTAGAGCTTGTTCTTTATTTCAAAGAATATTGAAATAGAGAAAGAAAAGTTTAAAGTGGGGAAAAAAGAGAATAAGCAGTAGAAAATGAAATAAAAAGCTATTCAATCTGGCGATCACTGCTGTTCAAAGTTGGCAGTGATGTGATTGGTCACTATAGCCTATATACCAGACTTCTTTATCTAACCAAGCTTCATGTGTCAAATATGTGATCAGGACAGAGTGCAGGTGCCTGGGTGTTTTCTGTGGCTAGCAGGAAAACACACAGATGGATGGACCAAACAACCCAGCATCCCTGTGTTAGTACTTGTCCCAGACCCAACACCATTGGCATCTACCTCTTCCTACCTGGATGTCTATGTTGAAGCAAAGAGTATCCCTATAGAAACTACTTTAATAGCTGAATCTACTCTTTATCTGCTAGTTTCTATATTTCCGACACCCATGTATTTACTTTCTTTTGCCCCTTAACAGTTTCTGTTTGTTCGTTTCCAAGTGGTTCTTGTTTTTAGTTCCCATTCCTCTGCATCTTCTTTCTTAATCACTTCACAAGATTACATTCTCATTTCACTTCCATGTTAGCAGCAATTTTCTCTTACTTTACTTTCTCCCTAAGTTTCTGCTGTCTTAGTGCAGTACCAGCCACTTAGTGGGACAAGAAATTTCAGGGAAGATCTCAGCTGAATCCTAGGTCTTGGTCTTCAATCTTGTCTTGCTAGCACTCTTAAGACAGCTCTATTGCTGCAGTCTAGCAAGTCATTAATATGCTCAGAGTTAAAATTTTACATAATATTTTTTCTCACCAGCAATTTAAATGATCCATTCTTGATAGGTGTCTGATCCCTCTGCAAAGCTTCCTGCCCCTGCTCCAAGCCATGGAAGAGCTAGATTCGTTTGATGTATTCTGCTTGTATCTTTGTTTAGTCATTTTGTTCTTGGAAGTAGTTCAACCACTTTTCTCTACACTTTACTAAATTGAACCTAAGGACGTATCATGCATGGAAAATCACATTCTGAATAATTAAATATTGATACAATTTTATATGCAGTTGAAAACAGTCTTCTAAAGGGAAGTTTTGTGTTGAAGGATAATTGCACACAATTCTGGCTGCAAAATTCTCCAAAGAGTATACAGATTTTATTTCCATCCTGGTTTGGACACTAAGGGGCTCTACCAGTAACAAGAGACTCAATAGAGAAGACAACAAAACAGTTTATTATCTAGGGGCTACATGAGCTATGGAACCCCACTAAATGCATAAATCAATTACACAAACAATGATCTGATAATATTTCACAAAAAGAAGAATAACAAGCTGGCTGCTGGACTGTAGAGCAAGGGAGGGAAGGAAGGAAGGCTGCCCCGCAGATGGTGCTGGTCTAGCAGTTGATGGAAAAGAACAAAAGCAAAAGGAATCCTGAGGAGAAGACCCAAAGGGAGAGATACCACAACTCCTATCGCCTCCATGTGATTCCTCTGCTGGCATTGCTCAAGCTCCAGTGACAGCATGGGGCAAGGGATCGGGAAGGTGAGCTGTGCCTCTCTCCAGTGCCAAAGGGCACAGAAAGAGGCAGAACTTCTGTTCCTTTGGCTTTTATGGTGTGCCCTTTCTCATCATTTCTTGGGCCACCCTTCCTGGGTGTGCCACTTTCACATTGGATGGCAGTGCGAGGTGCCCCTCTCCAAGATTTCACCATGAGGCAAGATGCTGTTCCTGCCCAAATGCCTGTGGCTGCACTCACCAAGAGGAAGAGGCTGCCAGCACTGCGGGGAACCCCGGGAGGGAGCCAGGGTCCAGGGATGCTGTCTGCAGAGGGAGCGGCTGGAGCAGCCACCAGGCCACTGTGGGGGGGGGCTGCTGCCCCGCTGCTGGCCCCAGCCCAGCCCTGGCCCAGTGGAGCCACTCCGTGACCAGCAGGGTAGTGGTGCCACCTCACAGCCGCTTCCGACCCCAGCTCCGCAGCCTCTGACCCCAGTGGGGCTGGCTGCAGGGGAAAAGCTAGAAGAGGCCACATCTCCACCCAGCAAGGTGCTGGGACATGACTGGCTCTGCAGGGCCCTGGGGCACTCCATGCCCCAGCGTGGCCTGAGCTGGGCATGTCCTGCACGCTGGGTGGGCTCCACATGGCCTGGGGGCACTTCATGCCTGTGGGGATGGGTTCAGCTCCGCACAGCCCTAGGGATGGGGATCTCGCTGTTTTGTCCTGCTTCACTCTTCCGAGAACGGAAAAATAAAAAGGTTTTAAAAGGCAAACCTCCCTCTCTCTCAGGAAAATGGGGAAAAAAAAGGTTTTAAAAGGCAAACTCATAACAATTTCCTACAGGTACATTGCACAGAAAGTAGGGTATTTTTCATATCTTATCTCAAGATCACATTTTCTATTACATAAGCACATATATAATTATGACTTCCTAAACATAGCTGTTGGTAGAAACTACAGTCAGTCAGATGAAAATAGGTAGAAAGTCAGTCCAAGTCATACTAAATATATTTGTAAATGCGCCTTAAACACATAAAATTGAGAAAAGCTGATATTATCAGTTGGACTGTGCTGAAAAATAAAATTACTGAAGCCTCTTGTGACACTTTTTCGCTAAGAAAGTTATTTACTCAGTTCAACTATTACATTTTTCCAGAAGAAAGATTACATTTCTCATCGCTTTTTCGGTAATTATTAGATTGATATCCTAATCTAGGATCCAAATTCTAACTCTATAAACTTTAATTGTACTGGGAAGAGCGTTACTAACAGCCAAGTGTACAGCCTGTCTTGTCAAATGAAAAGTTACTTAGGGATTTTGTAGGACAAGTTTTTGTAAGAATGTTTTATGACTAGAGCTCAAAAAAATCACACAATCCAGTAGCCACCAAGCAAACTGTATAACGTGAATACCAATGAGTGTTGTCAAAGGCAACAGGACAGTTGGCAGACTTGCTATAAAATTTTATTCTCGAAAAAAATAAAAAAGGAGCAGAAGAGAAGAAACAATTAGATTTTCACCAACACAGGGAAAAATCATAATTTCTTTCGGTGTCTAATGATCAGCACAATATAAATTACTTCCTATCTGATTTGACTGGAGCCATCATAGGTGTTCAGTTAATAATTGAAAGGCTCTTGTAATTGCCATGGGATTTTCTTTCTGTACTATATTTTAAGTATATTTCCATCTTGATGTTACTCTTTTCGATGAATTCTAAATTTTTCAAAATTGCATTTGTAACGTTACAGTTTAATTTATATGTCTATTTAGAGAAATCTGCATCTATGTTCACCACTCTAATCTCTCTTGCCACTTTCTCAGAAGAATAATTTTGATAGTTCTGACTACATAAGGGATATTTAAAATAATTGTAATAATTGTCAGAGAACATTTTACAGCTTCTGATATGCTGAAAAATTCTGCAGTGCTCTGGTAGAAGCAAAAGTTGGAAAAAGTTGCCATATTTGTTCGTCCATCAGGCACTGCTAAAATCTGAAATTTGTTTTGTGAATGCTTGATAAAAGGCAGGGTACTATTCAAGATATGGTACTGGGAAGGAATAAAGTGTCTTACAATTAGGTGTCTCATCTCTATAGGGGTCATTTACTTCAAGCAGTTACAGTCACACCCATGGCTTCTACTAGAGGCATCAACTCCTTCACTCAATCATTTTACTTGCGATTGCTGTAGCTGTTGGCTAAATAAATCAAGATTTTGTCAATGTTATAAGATTCTGAAAAGATTCGGCTGTGTAAACATTGTATACAATGGACAACTAAGTATATTGCCTTTATCAGTTATTTAACTGATTATACTGCACCTTATTGCTGGTATAAAGGATACTCTATCAAAAGATGAAATTGTAATCCCACTGACATCACTAGTTCATTGTGACACGACCATTGAGAAGCGATCTGTTTCTCAAACATTTATTTAATCTATAAGGTCTTTATATTTCAGCAAAGGACACAATACATGTATTGCAGGCATTTTGTGACCATTTTCTTTCAAATTGGCTTGTGTTAAGAGATATGTAGCTTTATTATTTGACACAAAATGCATCACTGTCACCTGGTTTCAATGAGTTTCTAAAACTACCAATGAACATAAGCAGGAGAAAAATAGTAGTGAGTGGAGCTTAAGTAAGACTGCAAGGGCTATTGTATGACTGGAGTTCAACTATAAGGAGAAACATTTCTCTGACTAAGGAAGCCTATAGAATGCAACTTATTCCAAGCATGTTCAGAACTCTATTTATTTATATTTTAGGAAATTTATCCTGTGCCTGAAGTATAACATGATATCTCAGCTAATTCAGGATTTTGGCAGATTCCACTGTATAAGTATTTAGCACCAGTGTCTGAATATATTATTCCATTATCATCTGTGAAGGAACAGTGAATGATAGTGCCATAATTTCTGAGTTAGGTAGAAGTTAGCACTGAAAAATGGATTGATGAATGCTGCTTACCTCTCATAGTACAGCAGATTTGTTTTCCAGATATTTCACAGTATCTATATTGCACCTGATAGCTTCAAGAGGAATGAGCTTTTGCAGTGCTTCTGATGTCCCTGTACTGAACAACCTCCCTGATATTTTAATGTCAAATATTTTAAGCATTTTCCCGAAGAAAGAGTGGTTTAGATGTGGGCACAAATACTTTTCCAGATTCTTTCCTGAATGTATCTTTACAGTTCTCCATAAAGCAGCTTAGACCATACTATGAGTTGTAAAGTTTAGCTGAACAGTGAAGCATTTGCTTGGGAAAAATTCTGTAAATGGTAAATTGGCATCTGATTACTAAGATAGAAATTATTTGTCTGATGATGAGGTGCTGGGGGTGTTTTTTAATCTTCTCAACTGCTTTCAAGTGTAGGTATTTCAAGATCTCCAGTAAAGATATTGGAAAAAAAAAAAAGTTTGAAAAGTAAAGTATGTGGCCAACATTTTAGAGATGTAAAGATTAAAAAGGGTATATTGAAGTACAAATCTTGTCTCAGATCTTAGTGGCGAGATATTTTTGGACACAAATATTAATGAAAACTTTTCATTGTTTTCTGTGGTCAGAGGTTAATGGTGGTTTTAAATTATCTCACGTCTCTTTTCTTGGGTTTACTTATAAGATCATGGTTTAGATAAACCATGAAAATTAACGCCTGAATCTCATAGAAATGTAGACAGATTTTTCTTCTCTGATTGTGCTGACAAACTATCATATTTAGTTTTGGTCAATACTATACTTGCCCATTTGACCGGTGCTCATTAAATTAAATTAAAAATGGATACTAATTTGGGAACCATGTCTTTAAAATACTGCCTAAGCAATTTTTCTTTTCTCTGTATTCCAGACATTTTGTAAGCTTGAGTGCAGGATCTGAAAAACACCTCTAGATAATTATAGGCAAATTAATCTTGTTTGTTAGATATCAGGAGAACAATTCAGACAATCATACTAAAGTAGCCATTAGAGGCTGAACTAAATAGATTTTCAAGAACTATCTACTTAAAACTTTCTAGACAATTCTCTTTCTGGATTCTGGAAACTTTTAAAGTTTTTAATAATTAGCTGTAGTAAAACTTATAAAACTCCAGCTTTACTTATCCTTATTTACCTTTCAGGAACCTGTTTTCCCACTAAAATAGCTAGTTTGGGGTCCCCAGATCTCTGATATATTTCGGAAAAATTTTTGATATTTCTGCTCTATGGGCATCACCAGTTGTGGACAGAATAGTATACCAACAACACAGAACAAGAACTTTTCTTATTAAATAGGGTAATTCTATTACTAGGTTTTTTAACTGTCCATTGCAAACAAACAGAAAATAATTGCCCTCTAATTTGTGAGGCAAGTCAGAAACATTAACTTTCAATGACAACAGAATATACTGATTTCTGCATCAACAACTGTCTGTACAAGTATGTGATTATAAACTGATCATGAGTATAGCTGAGAGAGAAACTGGTATTTTCCAGCCGTCAGAGTAGTAACATTGAGTGCAGGATCAGCCTTCTTATATGAAAAAGTATGGGGGCAGATAAATAGTTTCGAGATGAAGTCTGATCTATTTCTGAAAAGGCTGTGATTGCCTATAATTGCTGAAGACAGTTCTCCAAGTCCTTTCTTGCCACATTTCAACAACCTCAAAGTGTTTTCTTTCACTCTATATGAAATGTTTTAACTGTTACATAATACATTTAAACTAATAAATGCTACTAAAATATTATATAACTTTTACAGAAATGCAATGATTTTTTAATCATCCATGTTTCATGAGTTTGTAATTTTTCAGGAAAAAAGTGCTTTGTATGAAAAAATCTGATTATATGAAGATTCCTCTCACACAGTTTTAAATGTTGATCTTTCTTTTGCCTCTCCACAAAATCCAGTAGACAGATCAAAGCATCTCCAGAAATCATTCCACACGTCTGTCTCAAGCAATAGTCCTGAAAAGGCAAAAAAATAACCTACTCAAGAAAACCTTCTGCCTGCCTATAGACTCTAAAGAACAGCAGCGAACCCTGTGAAGATCTTGTGCTTATGCAAATAAATATTTTTACAAGCTGTTCCAGTGCATGGTCACACACAGAACAAAGTTCTTCTTCATATTTGGGTAGAACTTCCTGCGCATAAGTTTGTGCTCATTACCTCTTGTCCTGTTGTTTGACACCACTGAGATGAGACTGTTGCCATCATCTTGACAACCTCCTTTCAGATACTTATAGAAATTTATGAGGTCCCCTCTCAGTCTTCTCTTCTTGAAGCTAAACAGGCCTAACTCCCTCAGTGTACCCCTATAAGAGAGCTGTTCCTGTCCCTTAGTCATCTTTGTGCCCTGCAGTGGACCCACTGTAGGAGCTCCATGTGTCTCTTGTACTGAGGAATCTAGAAGTGGCCTCACTAGAGCTGAGTAGTGGGGCAGGATCACCTACTCCAGCCTGCTGGCAATGCTCTTCCTAATCTGTCCCTGGATACCATTGTCCTTCTTGGCTCCAGGGACACACTGCTGGCTCATGGACAGCTCGCGGGCAACTCATTGTCTATCAGGATCCCCCGGTCTTTCTCCACAGAGCTGCTTTCAAGCAGTTCAGCCCTCGGCCTGGGCTGGTGCACGGGGTTATTCCTCCCCAGGTGCAGTACTCTGCATTTGCTTTTCCTGAATTTCAGGCAGCACTTCTTTGTCCAACTCTTCAATCTGTTGAGTTTTTTCTGAAGGGCTGCACAGCTCTCTGGGGTCTTGACCAGTCTACCCAACATTATGTTATCAGTGAACTTGCTGAGGAGGCATCTCTCCCTTTATCCAAGTCACTGATGAACGAGTTACACAGCCATGCCACCCAAACTGCTGCCTCCAGCTCGGTACTGGTGTCCCACCCTGGAGGAATGGTCCTTGGCCCAGTATGAACCATGGAGGACACCACAAGTGAGAGGCCTCCAACTAGACTCTATGACACTAATATAATTCAGCTAATCATACTCAAGTAGCTACTAGAGGGTGAGATAAATAAATTTCCATTTATTCAGTGTCTAGCTTATATGCAGATACCTAAAGTGTGGGTATTTTTATCTTTGAGACTGCCTCCTACTTTCATTTGATGTAAGATGGGCAAAATGAAAATCAAGCTGGCTGCAGATAAAGCACAGGCCTGGATAAAATAAGCTCAGCCTCACTGCCCTCGTGCAGACTCAGTGTCATTTACGATGCCTTATTGTATTCCAACTAAAGTTCCACTACCTCTCCAGAAGGGCCAGGGTTCACTGCATGTTGTGGGTCACAGTCTCCATTCCTGCAAAGATGCTTCACTGAAGCATTTCAGATAGTTTTCTAGGTCTGTATGAGGACCATTGAATAGACAGATGTAAATTCATCCCTAGAATGCATGGGAATATCAATGTGTAAAGAGGGAAATGATTAACCATATAATATTAAAGAAGGAAGAATTGAACTATTGTCTTACTTGTCTACACAACTGAATAATTTTTTAATCCATTCTGATGAGTACCACTACTTATCAACAAGGTAATAAAACCTACACTGAAACTGAACCTGGTGATGAGATTTAACTAATGCAAACTCCATATAGTCTTTAAATATATTTTAATGGTTCAGCAGCAGACCATGCTGGAAAAGTGATGCTCAGTCTTATCCTCTAAAATGAATGTTACTAAAATGGAAAGCCTACAACTTCCTTTTTTAAGTCAGCATCAGATAAATTTTTTTCCAGACACTTCTAATTTCTACTGGTTTTTACTTTATTTAATTGTAAGAGTTAACTCTTTACTGCCTGCATAAACCTCACATCTCTATGCATTTTCCTGGGGCAATATATTAAGCCCACTTCTATACAAAGTGGCTATCTTGAATAAAATAATTTTTGTAGCCTTATAGTTCCTTTGACTACACTTTATACATAGCCATATAGACAATGATAATTGATAGCTACTCTCTTTTGAATGTTTCTGAACACTTTAAACATAAAAATCACACTCGAAAAGCAATATTTTTTCAATATATTGGCAGGTGAAAATTATGCATGTAGGTGCCGCTTAATATAATCTCTTCTCATTTTTTAAATTTAATAGTAAACTAATTATTTTATCATTTTTGTCACTGACATTCAAGTCAAAAGGTTTTCTGCCTGCTGTAAAAGACATATTAAATCATGAGACTGGACAAATGACAAGTTTTGCCATTATCCAATAAAGCACTGAACTTGTGCTGAAGTTAACTGAAACACATTTTGTGAGATAATTTATATCTCCTTCTGTTAGAGGAAACTTGAGGTATACTGTTGATTTTTGGAAAAATTGTGGCTTTTAAAAATCTAAATCTATGAAGAATAGAAATTATTTAAAATGAAGTAAGCTGGTTGGCTAAATATTTCAATTTAAAAAAAGAAAATAATTAGGTACTTACATCTGTTATAAAATAGACTCAAGAATAAATGTTCTGCTTTTAGTTGTGTTTTTTTAATTACACTTGCATTGAATCAGTATTCTATTAACGACTATCAAGTTGAAATGAACAGCCCTGAGAAAACTGAAGGCTGTGGAGGAAAACCCCTTAATCCTTCCAAGAAAGGAGATGGAACACTGACAACTCAGTGTAAAAATAAGCAGTAAAATGAAAATTTAACATCAAAGAAAAACAGCAAACAATTTTGTTGGTGGACTTGATTGTATTAATAATAATTCATGGTAGATTTGGTTAGGGTTTTTTTGACTGACAATAAGTCACTTCTACATTTTGATTATATTCTTAAACTATTAATCAGTCTAACAAGAAATTTTAATATTTCTTGATTCTCTCATAAGGAAAGTGTATTATTCAATGATTATTCAAAGTGTTCTAACAAGAATCCTTCTCTAAAAGGGAACGTGGAGTTTTAGTTTTCATTCAATTTCCACCTGGGTTCTCTTCAGTTATGATTATGTTTGTGGGGAAAATAATGCAGTATTTTGATATATCATATTGCCAGAAACGAGATAATAGGACAGAAAATAAATTCCCAAAAGTAAGATCTGATGTCAACAAATTGCACATTATGATATTGGCAGGCTATTTACATCTTTACTCGATACACAAACGTATTTGCAATATCACACTTTCGTTTCAGCTGACTCTCAGATATAGATGTTAATACTAGGAAAAATATTTTTCCAGTGATAAAACAACTAGATAATATCATTTTAATAACCAAAAATTAGGCTGAAAATTATTCATTTGCTTAACTTCCAACATTCTTAATGTTAATGTCATACAGTGAATGGTCATGCTATTCTATCGTATGGATTCAAACTACTGCTCTCTTTATAAAAATTTGACATAGAAATTGTTCTATCATATTTTGGCATATGTATCAATATTCCTTTGAATTTTTGTCAGTGTTTCACAAGAATATAATTCTATTAAAATTTGTACCATACAAAAATTCAAGGAAAACAAACAATAGCCATAAACCTGCTAACTGAATAAGCAAGTGGTCAAGTGCTAGATAGGGAGGTCATTGGTTTTCTTGAGAGCAGGGAACATTTTAGTGCTTCACGAGACAGTAAAGTAACTTCATGGACTAATCACATCCCAATTCTTTTCAAACCTATGAAAAATGTCTTCATATAAGCACATGATACACATATAATGGCAAGAGTAATTTAAAATGACATTTACTTTCAAAACCACAAATCATTGTCTTATAGATCATTTTTTTTAGCAATAATTTGTCATTTGTGGTGATGCCCATCAGCTAGGTGAAATCTTATAATATTCAAAGCATGTATTCTCTTTCTCCAAAGACTGCATTATTTAAAGGAAAACATTGATTTTTGCCAGGAGACATACAGAAAGATAATCAATCAATGACAGCTTTTCAAGAAAGCTACTAGTACTACTATCCTTGGTTCTCACATTGTATTCCTTTAGGTCATACATTTATTTTAAATGTTTGTTTCCCTGATGACTGAGAGATAGCCTCAATTAGAATCAGTCTTAGTTGATTTTAATTTTTTTATAAATTAATTAGAAGACAATATCATGAATAAGAAAAGAAAAATATAATTTTCAGTGAGACCTTTCCATGGGCTTGACCACTTTCTGTTTGTTGCCTCTAAAGGTCTTTTATTTTTACTTCTTGTTGTGGTTTAGGAATGATACTCCCCAATCTATTGTTCCCACTGAAGCTCTCTAAACTATGTGTTGCTTTCTTCCACATGATTCCTCTCCCCCTCTCCATTCTGCAGCAGGCTGCAGAGGAGAATTGGAGACACAAAAGGTAAAAATCACACGTTGAGAGAAGAATAATTTACTGGAAACTGCGATGAGATAAGAAAATGAGCAGTGATGGCAGCAAGATTAATAAAAAAAGTATACAAAAGAGAAAGGGATTCACATGCAAAAAAGCTCATTGCTGATCTCCACTTACCACAGCCATGTCACCCTGACTGCTCCCTCCAGCTCGAGAGGAACACCTGAGGGTTGCACCCTCCTATTTCTCCCTCTGGAGCAGCATTATCTGACTGCTCCAGCCACTACCATTGCTTAAAAGGAAGGAACCCTTTCTCCCTGCACTAGGCAATGGCATGAGGTTGTATAGAATAACCACCATGTCCAGGCTATGCCCCCTGCTGGTTACTGCAAAAAAATAAACCCTGTCATGGCCAGAAGAACACACTTCTTTATACACA
This sequence comes from Serilophus lunatus, assembly GCA_013399895.1. Taxonomy (NCBI): domain Eukaryota; kingdom Metazoa; phylum Chordata; class Aves; order Passeriformes; family Eurylaimidae; genus Serilophus; species Serilophus lunatus. The sequence continues at coordinate 119,744 of VXBA01000116.1, forward strand.
TTTGTATTTCTAGCTCTGCGACTTAAATATATTTAATTGTATCTTTTGAAAATATAAATGGTTGTTTTTCAGAAGTAAATTATATCTTTATTCTTCATGGCTTTTTTTTAAGGTGAATCTATGGAGATTTTAATGCCATTGAAATCTCGGAAGTCATGTAACAATGAAGTAAGAAACAACTATTAAAGTTCTGAATTTTTATCCCAAGAGAAAAATTAGTTCAATATAATACAGAATTTTACAAAATAAATATGGAAACTGAGAACTTGCAGAGACTAACAGTGCTATCCAACTGTAAAACAGATTGTCATTCAAAAATGCAATGTTTTTTTCAGTGGCAAAACACAAAGCTGAAATATAAACAAGACAAAACCCCCTCTCTTTTGGTTTTTGAGATAGCTATAAAACTCCAGTACTATTAAAAAAAGGCAGACTGTTGCTTCAAGAAAAGACCAATCTCTTCAAATGGCATGGTGGTTTGAACCACTAAGGGGCTCAACAGTGACAAAAGACAGAGATGCAACAGCAAGCAAACAAGTTTATTTTTCTAGGGCTCTAAAAACCTTATAGAACCCTCAGACTGTAAGCAAAATACACACACAGTATAAAACCCAACAATATTCCCCAATAAAATTAAAATAAAAAGAAAACATATAACAAACTGCTCCTTGAAGCAGACTGGTAGGCTGAGGAACAGGGGAAGGAAAGAAAAGCCACCTCCGGTCTCGGAGCCTCTGAAAAATAAAAAACGTGAGAAGCAACCTCCCCCCAGGAACCCAAGGGGAACAGATACCCTGTTGCAGCTGGATGGTCTCCTGGTGCCACTCTTGGAGAACAATGGTGCTGTGTGGTAAAGGGAGCCAGGAGGGACCAGGAAGAATGGCACTTGATACAATCTGGACTACGCAGGCCAGCAAAAAGGGGACAAAACTTCCAGAGTTCTGGCTTTTATGTGCTCTTGATATTGCATGAACCTGGAGTCCTCTTCCTGACCAGGCTGTCTTCTTATCGGTCGGCGGCGTTGGGCGCTGCCCCTCTGCCTGGGATTTCACCATAGGCAAGATGGCGGTTCCCACCAGATCAGCCATGTGCTCAGGCTCCAGGGGCCATTGGCCTCTACTAGTGCAGGCCACAGGGCATTCCCTGGGCCAACAGTACCACCCGCAGGGCCCCTGCCATCTGTAGGCACTAGCCACGGGCGGTGGGGGCCGCCTATGGGGCGTCCACCACCGCACACGTCCTGGCAGCATGGAGCAGGGCCGTGGTCACCTCTGGCAGGCCTCTTGCCAGCTGCCTGCCGGAAGAAACTGCTGCAGCAGGGCGGGTGCCAGCCACCCCCCACATGGCATGGCAGCAGGTGGCTCCATGCACACTAAGCGCGGCCACCTGTCCCGCCTACGCCACTCCGCCACCACAGGCACGAGCCAGGACCGTGCCTGAGCAACCGCCAAGCCCAGCCCAGCTCACCAATGAGGGAGGTGGACATCAGCACCATGGGCAGAGTCACCGAGCTTCACCGCTGCCCACTGCTGCTGGCACCGCTGGGCAGCACAAGAACGGGGGACATCCCCCTTGCTTTGCCACAGTGAATGAGATGGCTATGTCCCCACTCCATCCTGTCATTGTCCCATCACCACCCTGTCACATAGACCAGGCAGAAGGAGCAGTCCCACCGAGGGGACAAGCAGGAGTAACCCCACAGATGCTGGGACTTTGGTATGTGGGGAACAGGAACAGCTCAGGGGTTTGGCTATTTTCGTGATTCTTAAAAAACAAAAATGGTTTTAGTGCTTTAACAGGCAAACAACCCAAACACCCCCCCCCCCCCAAGAGAAAAAACTCCATTTCAAACATATAACAAATGGAAAATAAAAAGCAGTTCCAGTCATAGGACTTTGACACTATTCAAGTTCCAAAATATAGATTGCTTGTGACTAAAAAAAAATCACTGAAACAGAGAAAATTGTGTATTTCACAGAGATTTAATGAATGGAAATAATTAAATAGTTACTTATAACTGTTTACGTTACTGCTGTTATTGGTAGCTACAGACAATTTTACCATGAACTGAGGAAGAAAGGTCTATTCAATATGCACATGCTGAAACCCTAGATCTGAAAATTCCTCCAGAATTCAGTGAAAGACAAATGTATGTGATTTCCCAATGGCAACACTGAAGGCAGAAATTTATCCTCTACTAGATATTTCTCCTTAAAACAATGGGTTTTTTTTTCCCCAATGACATATATGTATGATTTCACAAGTAAGTGATCCTGCAAAATAAATAATTTTTTGAAAAACTTTTGAAAAAATTAATTTTATCGGAGTCTTTTTCTCAGAAGCCATTACCTCATGGGACTATACCTGTTCAATAATGTCTTGCTTAAATGACATCAACAAATAATTGTGAAAATACAGAGTGCTATGTACTGCGCAAGACTATAAAAGTATTCCCTCTGGAAATAATACTAAGAGGCAGAGCAATGCTTTAAGTTTTAACTATAATTTTTGTGGACATAAGGTTGCAGAGAAGAATTTCAAATATGTCAGGTAAGAACTCTTTTGTGTTATGCTGTATATGATACTTTATGTATCTCATCTCATTAATACAAAATGAATATAAAGTATTAAACTAGTACAGAAGACCTAAATAGCAAGACAGACTCCTATAGCAGATCAGTAGTCACTGTAATAAAATTAATTTTGAAAAGGCTACTATTCAACTGCCACTAATGACACTCTATTAATCGGATTTTTGAAATAATCAATGACAGAGAGAGACACTATTCTTATATTCATAAAAGAATAAGAGTAACTATCCAAGTAGCTACTGTAAAACAGATTACCCTTTATAAATACTTATTATTGTTTAACATGTATTAGCTTACTTTTCTTCATACTTCTGGTGTTTCTAAATTGGAGGTAAACCTTTTCAGCACAGTAATCCTATCATTTATTTGATTATACAATAAATGATGCAAATACAGGTATTTCAAGTTTCCCATTTAATTTCAGAAAATATATAACAGTTATGCAAAAGAAATGCAAGTTTTCTCACTAACCCTTTTAAAAATTCCTATTTCTTCACAAATGAAGAACTATAAATATAGAAGAGCATGCTCAGACAATAATACTCCTAGAACATTTTAGCCTATGGCTCTACCCACAACACCAGAACAGATGTATAATTAGAAAGGAGTTACTACAATTAAATCAGTAATTTGATATTTGATATTTTATCGATACATTTATGACAGGTATCTTATTTTCTTGTCAATTCGGGTTTACACTTAATAGTCAGTGTATTTTTCGGAATTTGGTCCAGCAAGTTTTAGCTTTAAACACCTCAAGAACTTGGTCTTCTAATCCTTCCCTTAGGAAACTATTCTATAATCTTGTCAAGAGATGGGTTATGCTTATCACTACCAAGCGACGGTGCTTGTGCTTGCAGGTATAACATGATACTCTTACTTAAGAACTGAAATGATCTCCACAAAAAGATAATCAAAGTGAAAAAATCCTCTTAAATTTAATCTTTGATCGTCAGGCAAATAACAGAACTGAGATTGGAAAACTCAAGACATTTATTATGGCTGCTTTGCAGGCTTAAGACTAATAATAGTGCAGTCATGCTTATTCATTCCAGTTTAGACTTTGCATCCAGCATCCAGCAAACCTGAGCGAAAGACCAAATTAATGATATAATTTTACTTTACATTTGCCTTATTTAACTCACCTTTATAACTTATTTATAGGCCACATATATACTCCATTTATGAAGTAGTTCCTCCGTAAGAATGCAAAGATTTTGCATACTCCCAGATTACAGGACAGATGAAGAAGTGCCTAGACAGCAGTTTGTTTTCTTTTCAAATAGAGGATATGGAAAAGAAGCCTGTTTGGCTTCAAGCATGTGTAAGATTATTCATAAGTCTTTTGTCAGGTAAGATCCCTGGGCACTAAAAACAGGCATTCTCATCTGAATAACTAGCAGTGAAGGACAATATGTTTTTTACATCTTCATTTACATGCATTGTTAATGAATGCTCTATCAGAACAAGCATCTTTATAAAATCTTTGCAAAAATTTTGTACTCATTTCTTATCCTTCACAAAGTAGAATAATTAGAAGTGACAGTTTTCTGGCAGTTATGTTGTTAGCTTTTTCTGTTGATAGTCAAAGTAAACCTCCAGATCATTTAATCTTCAGCCTGTGGTCTTTAGAAACTAAAAAAATGACAGCTGTTTGACACCTGAGAGATCTCCATCTACCTAAGAGATGTCAAGTCCTCTTTTATGATCAGTAACAGAAAAAAAAATGTTGTATATATTGATAAGACATTTCTAAAAGCCATAGGAACATTTCTCCATTTCTGTGGTAGTTATATTTAACTTCTGAGGGCTGGCTGTTGGATGGGAGGGAGTGAGGAGTAGAAGGTGTCCATAGGGCCTTAAGGGGTATGCTTAATATTTTGGGGAATTCCCTTTAGCTAGGTAGCTGGATAACTTGGAATATTAAGGGCCAAAAGGGCCAGTGTTCCAGTGTTTGCATTCTTTCTATAGATAAATGGGGTAGTAAGTCAAAACACAGAGTTAGGCTTCCAGGCCTACTAGAGGCTGGATGTAGGTGGAGCTAGGTAACAAGGGGCCATCCTGTTGGATGCTTAAGGGACATAGTAGTAAGATGGACTTTAGTTGGATAGTATGGGGAGAGGGCAGTCTGAAAGTTATAAAAATGAAGAATATGTTATGATTTTTCTCTTTGGATCATCAGACATCACCAGTAAAGCTGTACTCTGCTCTCCATTCTGTGTTTCTCAAATTTCTTCTTTCAGCTCTCAGGCAACGCCGTGAGCAGAGCTCTGTCCTGCAGCACTCAGCAAGGGAACAGGCGTGAGATGGGGATGAAGACCAGGGTTAGGCCAGAGCCCTGTAACTACCAAGTAAAGCCATGGTGATGACATGACTGAGGTCTACTCTGGCTCCAGAGTCAGAATACTTTCAGAAACTGACACGTAGGACTGAAGGAGATTTGAAACAGTCATTCTTTTCTTTTTTTTTATCACTGATGACTGATTTCTGTCTAACCTGCCCTCCAGGAGAAAATAAATCTTTGCAGGCAATCCACTTTACACAGAAAAGAGACAATTACCTATCAATGTGAAGCAGCTGAAGCATATTAGAAGATGAGCATACCTTCAAGAGATAAGCCCATGTATTTCACTATTTTTTTTATGGCATGGTTAATGACATTGCTATCTTTTTTTTGTCTTATTCCTCTTAATGGTACCAAACACAAGTCACCAGTAAAACCCATCCAGGGCTGAGCAAGGTGAAAGAATCCCTCGATAAATCTTGCAAGCCTGACTTCCATTTATAAACGCTAATACAGTCGTTATTTTTTTTATTTTGGGTTATTAATTTTATTTGGCATTTCTATATAAATATTCATCTTGACATTCAGAATGCAATTAATGGCAGAATTGCTTTGTACCTCTTCCATGCCCTGCCTTGCACCGTTGTTCTTATTCCAGAATTAAGAATAAAGTTATACAATCAGGCTGAGCTCTGACTGATCTGATCTAACACCTTCCCATCTCCACAGAAGATTGTGACCATATATCAATAGAATAAAAAAAAAAAAATAGAAATATCTCAAAGATGTAAAAATGTAAGATTGTACAAGAAGAAAATATGTTTAAATATTCTATAAGGAAAGTACACAACAATGGTTATTAAAAAACTTGATGAAAATTAGCAAAATTGAAAGTGAGATTCAAAAAAACCTAAAAAATTTAATTTGAACTGATGGAAAAAGGATTACTACAGTTTGGAAACAAATTCCTGCTTGTTTATTTGTTTATTGTTTTACTTAAGGGTATGAACCCATTTTCAAACACATTTGAGTATTAACTAGTGAAATCTAATAAAATTAAAATCTTATTTTCCCAGTGGCAAACACCTCACATGGCTTATATTGGAGTTTTCCACAGTAATTTTCTTTGATTTTCAATTGTAACAGTATATCTGACATGAAAATATTGATATGTGTTGTATATGGTCAGTAGTATTGTTTTCATTAAAATTCAAAGTGATAGATCAATAGGAGGTTTGGTATTCCAGACTTTTACTGTTAAAAACAAAAATGAAACCCCCATTACCCATACTAGCATTACATACAATAATTTTCCTAAACAATGTCAATATTGTTCTTTGTATTTTGTCAAATGCATAATTTTTGAGGCATAGAAAATGCTTTTACATACTTTAGAGAATGAGATATAACCTGAAGTTGTTCATGATTCAAAGAAAAACTATCCTATAAATCAGAAAAAAAAATTTTCTTGGAAACAACTTTAGGCTTAGCTTTTCAAGGAAACGTTTGCAATCTGTGAATTTACTTGAGAGATGTAAACATTTAATTTTGCTATTTTTTCTTTTTAACAAAGCTTTGTGAATAATTTCTGTGCTAAATGATACAGTTCAATGTCTTAGAGAAGAAAAAGAATGTGGGAATACCTTCTTTACACATGAACAACTTTTCTTCCCCATCTGTTTTCATGTCATTCATGAGAAATCAACTTTGATTAGAAAATAAAAAATTCTTTGTGTTTCCACTGGAGATTAAAATTAAGAAACTATTTATAATTGCTGACAATGCACTGTATAGCAATCTACTGTTACAAATTCAGAAATTTATAAATCATGTTATAAATAATATTTTCTATTTCCTTTGGTAAACTGAAAAATTATTTGCAAGGGTATTTCTGGTTTATATATATATATATATATAAATGTATGCACACCTGATTTGTGTGATTATCGCAATGTATGTAATAGTAATTGTATCCCACTGAATGTAACTTAAACTTCATATGTGTGTCTATGTATACTGTTATGACTGTGTAAGTTTCTGCAATAAAATAAGCATATTTTCATAATAAATTATGATTTAAATATAAATGAAGCCAGCACCCACAAGGCATACAGTCTAATTAATGGTAGGAATCACCCTACAGTATTCATAAGACGGTTCAAAGTCCTAGGAAAAGAAGTTCCTCACTCTTTAAGACAAAATTATTGCACCTAGAGAGTGAAGAGCTACTGTTAGGGGTTTTTCTAACCTATAGGGATGTAACTATGTAACTGTGTTCCATTAATTGATGATTATCATTTTGAAAGCTTTCATAGTTCTTCTGCAAGTAGGCTTATGCTTTCCTGAAGAAAGAAGTAAATGGAAATTAAAAATAAAATTATAGTGTTATATTAACATCCTAATCTCTCATTATGCATGATGGTTATGTAGATCATTGTCCAATCATGTATATTAGAAAATGGCTAGCATTTGTCTTTGCACTCACGGTCTCTACGTTAGTCGTTGGTCTGTGAGTAGATATTTGTGACTTAATGCATAACAGTCCTCTTTTAATCAAAGTTAACCTGATTGAAAATCACTTCAACTCGGTACATCTGTCAAGCTAAATAGTCTGGCAAAGCAGATTTTCTTTTTTCTCAATTCCTTCTTCCTTTTCTTTAAAAGACAGTGTTTTTTCAGTTGAGAGTCCAAGAAGAACAGAACTGCTTTTAGAGTTAGGAAGTTAGATGCAACATTTCACAATGTTCATTATATATCATATAATTATCCATACACATTACAATTAGTGTTCAAATATGACTACTATATATTCCCGTTTAATCAGAAGTTTATTTCTACTTCTATATATTACAGTTATATATTAATTTTATTATTTCAGAAACAAAATTTCATGAGAGCATCCTGTGCATGTGTCCTGTGTCATTTGAGTGGCTTTCTCAAATTATTTTGCTGTTTGTGGATTTCAATGTTTTGGATTTTTGTTTGTTTGTTTTGTTAGCCTGAAGCTTTAAATTAGTGATCCAAATTACATTTATTTCCAACTTTTAATTTCCAGATTGATTACATATAGAATGTTTATCTTTATTTACAGTTGGTGAACTTTCAAAACATTGCTTAGAAAGATAGTTGGCCAACATCTATGTGAATTAAGGCAGAGGATGGAAAGTTGTAACTTCTGTCTAAATGAGAATGACTTTTTTGATGCAGATGCGCCCTTACATAAAGGGCATAATGGCCTGGTGACAGCTGGGAAAGAACAGCACCCAAAAGAACATGATGATAGACCTCAGATAACTGAAGTGCTGCCATGGATGAATACAGGTGGAACAAAAGCCGGAAAGTAAGCATTATTTCTTACACAGGAAAGCAATCTGAATGCATGGGTCTTTGTTCTAGGAAAGGTTGTGATTTGATCAAAGGTTTATGGCTTGAAACAAGAGGAGGTACTTGTATCAATGGAATGTTGTCAAGTCCCTCCAAAAATAGGAGAAAGTTGTTGTTCAACAACCATTTTAATTCTCATGATTATAGTCTCCATACCTCACATCACCATTTTAACATTTACTGTGTGGGTAAAATGGTTGGTTACAAGCAAAGCAGCAAATATCTGGGTTGTGCTAATTACAGTTTACAGATACAGAAACTTAATGAGATGGCTAAGACATTACTTCTGCAGATTACGAATAGTTACTAACAACCTCAGCTATGGCAATGCCAGCTACAGGAACGTGGATAAATTTAAGATTTTGAGAGAAATTGCAGTCCCCAGTTTCAGAAGATCTGAAGGTTTTCCAGGGAACCAGTTTAAATCCCATGGGAGGCTGCCTGCAGGATGAAAGGACACAGGAAAACTGTCAGATACTGCTGGGCAACCTCATCAGAAGGACCATTCTGATAAGCACAAGTTGAGCAGTAGTAGGCGAAGGCAGACTGTACAGGGAAATCCTGACTGGGTTGAGATGTGAAAAAGAAATACATAGAAGGTGAAATCTGGGATGTGTCATATAAAAGGAATACAAAGTCTTTATTGGGTGTGAAGGAATGCAGTCAGATTGAGTATGGAGTGAGAGAGACTGCAAGAAAAACAACTGTAAAGACAGGAAAGGAAAACTAAAGAAACTAGGCCAAAGCTCAGGAGGATGGAAAATGTAGTGATGAAAGATACAGAAAATTACTTTTCTCATAGAACTAGAGAAAAGTTCAGGGAAGTTCCAGTCTAGAAGGATCTATGGAAATCTTGCAATATAAGTCTTGAATAGATAAGGCCTTGAGAATCCTATTTAACACTGAATTTATCTGTGTTGAACAGGGTTGGCTACATGACCAACCCTGCAGAAGTTCTTTCTAGCCCGCAACTCCCTTCTACTTTTTACACACACAGAATTACACACAGAGAATTAATAAGGTTGGAAAAGACCGTAAAGACCACCAAGTCCAGCCTTTACCTAGGTTAACAACCTATCCAACATCAGTCTTTTACTCCCCAAATCATGTTATTTTGTGTTTTACTCGAATGGACAGAGATTTTTTTGGTAATTACATGACATTTCTTTGTTTTCTTTGTTAGAATCAGTGCTTTTCCATATGTTTGTTTGCATTTTTATTCCTGGGTGTAGCATGTAACTGCAAGTTATCTTTTAACATTCTAATAATATCTAATTCTAATAATATACTATTGCACACTCTGAAGGAGTTGAATGAAAAGCTTGCTAGACTACTAGAAATTTATTTTCTGAGAAAATAACACATCTGTTGTCTCACAATTATATAACAGGTTTTAATCCTTGTTGTCCTTTCTAAGATAGACCTTTACTAATGTTAATGGCAGGTTCTCAATGCAGCAAGGTCAAATCTTTTTAAACAAAGAGTAGAGGTGAAGGCAGCTGTATTCCCTAAACTACTTGAATAGTCTCTCTTCTATGCATGGTATTTTGAAAGCAAAAGCAATTTATAAATTAATGCCAAGGTTACTGAACCATTCAATGGTCTAAGAATCCCTGTGAATTCCAATTACTTCTCTTTCAAAATCTTATTCCATAGTTGTTAGTATGAGGTCAGTACAGTGAAGTTCACTGCAATCAAGATAGGATAAGGTTTTCCTTTGTTTATCTTCATCATTCATAGGTTTGTAGATTCATTTGACTGTAATCTAAAATATTTGTGGGAAGGTAGTTCTATTACATTACTTGAAATGTGTGACAATTCTCAGGCTAGGACAGATATATTTCAATGAATGGAAGCAGGACTCTTAAACACCAAAGTCTACTAAGGCAAATAGATTTAGAAATGTTTTATTTGATAATAATTTTAGATTTTACATTGAAGATATTTTATTATTAATGATCCCAGCCTCCTTTCAGCAACATGACCTCAGTTGTTGAGAGAAGGCATTCTGGCCCTTCTGTCCATACTCTTTGTATTTCAATTGCAATATCTCAGAAGCTGTAGAAAAAAAATAAAATAATTAAAAACACCCAACAAGCCAAAACAACCGACCAAAGAAAAAACCCTTCCACATTTTGTTGTTTATTTCTGTTCAGGAGTCCAGTTTAGTGTAATTTATCTACATAGATCCTCACATTAAATGCTGTGTCTAGATGCGTGACTTAAAGAATAGGCACATTGAATTGAATTTATTTTGACTGTATTTGGTTCAGTCAGACTTCTTAGAGGAGGTTTTTGAAAGATAAATTAGACCCTCTTGGGAAAAGCATAAGACTGTCAGGTAAAGAAGGAAGACACCATTTTTCACCTCAGTATGTATGTCTAGTGTATGAAAAGTTTGCTTTTCTACAAGAGGGGAGAGTATGTTTTGCCCTGAGATATCCATATCTTTTGTTTATTTTTTTCATATACTAATAAGCATAATGAGAAGAGCAAGACACTAAATTTAATGTTAACTTATCGAGCACTTCAAAATAAAACGTTGCTGTGCTGCTGAGAACAATATAACGTGACATTCACGTCACACAAGTCACTTTTATTTATAAGGAACAAGGTTATTTGATTATACTCCCATTTCCCTGCTCTCTTCGGCAAAATGGATTGATCAGTCAATGCAACAACAAACCATCATAGTTGCCTGAGGAATGATTTTATTTTTCTCTCTCCATACAGATCTGATATACACTATGAGGAAGACATTAGCCAAATTAGGCAGAAACAACTTAGAAGTTTTTTGGGGTTTTTTGCTGGTTTTTTTTTTTTTTTCCCATCATCAATATAGTGGAACTGAAGTGGAATTTGGATTTTGCACATTACAGCCTGTGGAGAGCTTAGCTTGAGTCAGATTCCATGATTAGTTACTGAAATCAGAATATATCCTTCCAGACTAAGAGCAAGTAAAAAGTAATTCACAATGTTCAGTTACACAGAAATAAAATGGAACATTTGTGTTTCTTCCTCTGTCTAAAAGAGTGAAAAAAGAAGAAAATGTGAGAGATAAAATGTGCGTACATATAGAAATATATACATATCCGTACACATATATGTATATACGATTATAAAAAGGTAATAGTGTAATATATTTTAATATTTGCATTTCACATTTTTATGAAATGTGGGATTATTTCTAGGTCAATTTTTACCTGAAGTTAGCAGACTTTGGGACGGAATTCCTCACAGATTTTTCTCATTATTACTTCAAAATATAGTAAGAGGAGAAAATGTATTTTTTTATGTACATGCATATTTGCAGTGGTTTAACCCGGGCTGAGTGCCAGGGGCCCACTACAGCCCCCTTCTCACTCCCCCTTGCCCAGCTATAGAGGAGAGAGAGAGAATATAACGAGAGGTTTCGTTATTTATCATAAGGACTACAGCAGATTCTTTCTTAATCACCGTCACAGGCAAAACAAGACTCCGTGTGGGAATAATAATCAAATTTATTACTAACAGGATCAGAGCTAAGAATGAGAGACAATAAAAGACACCTTTTACCCCCCACTCCCTCCTTCTTACATCCAACCTATTCTCCCGCAGCGGTCAAGGGAAAAGGCAAGGTGGGGGGGAGGTGTTGCTGTGGTCAGTTGCTGTTCTCAGCCACTGCTTGGGGAGAAGAGTCCTTCCAGCCGCATTCCATGGGGTCCCATCCCTCACAGGATACAGTTCCTCTCACAAACTGCTCCGGTGAGAGTCCATCCCATGGGCAGCAGCCCTTCACCCACAGCTGCCACATGGCTCACATTCCACAGGGTGCAGTCCCTCAGGCACAGGCTGCTCCAGCGTGGGCCCCACGAGCCACGCATCCTAACAGGAGAATCCTACNCGCCAGGAGCATCTCCACCCCCTCCTTCTGCACTGACCTTGGTGTCTGCGTTGTTGCTCACAGGCTCTCACCCTGCTCCTCTCTGGCAGCCATCTTCATTTCCAACTGCCCACTAGCCTGCTTGGAGGAGCAGTTTGTTATTTGTTCTCTTTTTATTTTTTTTTTTTGTGATATATTGTCAGGTCTGTTGTGTGTATTTTGGTCAGTGCCTAAGGGGGTCTGTAGTTTTATAGTGTCCCTAGGAAAATAAACGGTGTTAGCTGTTTTTGCTTCTATTCAGTCTTTCATCACTGTTGTGCCCCCTAGTGGTAAAACCACCACAGCCTGTACCAAGTATTTGATACACATTCATACAAACCTCTTCAAACTGAGTCCTTGAGGACAAGGATAGCATGATTTTCTCTGCATTGTTATCTTTCATCATAGATCCCTAGACCATCTAGTACAGGGTTATGATCTCCATATATTATCTATATAATGGCCTATTTTATACTCTTTTCTTATGTCCTGCAGTTATCTTGTAAAATGCAGTTTTCCCCTATTCAGGACAGGACTGTGCTTGAATTTTAAAATGTATGGGAAAACAGAATCTTTGCTTGATCCTTAATGTAATGAATATGACTATCATGAAATAGGCAACATATACCGTACTTTTCCATGTACAACACTTTTTTTCGTAGCTTGAATATGAAGAAATAAGTTCTATATTCATGGAACTTCAGAGTTAGATTTCCTTCTTTATTTAGTCACATGAGAAGATGATAAATTCCCAATGGAAAAATAGAGAGATGGTCATTCTCACTTCAGTCCCAGAGAAAATTATGAAGAAAATACTGTTGGAGCACATTTCTGAGCACACAAAGGAGAAGGGGACTGAGAAGAGGTAGCATGGGGGTATCAAAGCTAAGTCACACCTAACCAGTCTCACTGTCTTCCATGATGAAATGACTGGGTCTATGGCTAGAGAGAGGGCCATGGATGTCATTTACTTTGACTTAACACTTGAAATTTCTATTTTCAAATAGCTATCTGGAAGACACTGGGAAAAAGAGTCAACATAATACTTGGCATCTAGGAGAATTCTGTCTTATGGTATCAGAAGGCTTCATGTGATTTTGGTGAAGAGAAGTGGTAATTTATTGAGAAGATAATTAATGGGTCCTGTCTTATATACAGTAAATATGCAAAAGAGATTGCTTTGAATGCGATTTGAACTAGGTATATAGTTTCAACACTCACAGAAAAGGAAACATCTTTCACATTGTTTTAAGAATAAAATTTACTTCAGCATATTCTTTACTGTAAAATTTTTATATCTATGCTTTTAATAGTCTTTAATAACTATAAACTGATGTCAAACTGCCTGTATTACATACAGGTACAGCATTGCTAATAGCCTAGTGTCTCCTGTTCATTGCTGGATTTATTTGGTTTCCTTGAAGATATGAATCACAAGTGAAGACTCTCCCTGCCAGAAGTTTTCCTGCAAATAGCTTTCCTCTTTTTGCAATTTTTTATCATTGTCATCTAGCATGGCTGAGGAATTTTGTTTCTACTGGAAAGACAGTTCATCTTTGCACCTTCTTTCTGTAAAAACACATTTAAAATAACTTTGAAAGCACACAGGTCCTTGCTTCGGGTTTAATGTCTCTGCCACTGTAGAAGATGTCATAAATCTAATGAGACACAAAAAGAGGTGAAAAACAGTGAGGAAAAGTGAGATAACAAAAATGAAGGGGAAAGTATTATTTCAACAAAAAGTAAATAAATTGCCAACTACTGACAAAACCCTAAAATATTGAGTAAAGATAACCAGAAAGATGAAAGTCTAAGGTGAACGATTTAAATCTCACAGGCTTTGGATTGATAGTAATTAGATTATGTTACATCAAGCAGCAAAAGCAAGATCTCTCAATATACATATTTTAAAATAGGTGTGATGAGTGATTTAAAACTTTGGCTGCAATTAAATATTTTTTAGCAACAAATTTAAGAGAGAGATTGACTATCAAAAGGAGACTTAAGAGACTGCTGGCTGCTTTTATAGGAAGAGTGTGTGTTGACAGATAACATTGATTTTCTCAGTATGAACTGATTATAAAACTGTGAGATACAGGTAATAACAGCAATAATATTGTAACTAAACTTATAGTCTGAGCCTTGCTGAACATCTGTGCCACTGCTAGAATGGTGATGCAGAATTATTGCCTCTCCACTGCTTTCAAACATTTGACAGATTGAGAACTCTTTCTTGAACAAATTTGCTAGTGATTCTCTGTGAATCTTTCTTTCAATAGTTGCTTCATAATATATCCATGAAAATACTTTAGGACACATCTTTGTAAATAATATCTCATTTACTGAATATATTCAAATATATATGAACCACATCTCGTATCTTCTACTCTACTTTAGAAAACTTTAGGTATCTATTTTTAAAATACATCTCATTGTATCACCTTAACCTCCCTCTACTAAATATTGTATATCTTAGAGAATCTGATTTAAAAAAACAAACAAGGGCAAGACTTGTCCATGCTATGAATTATTGTGTATCTGTAGTGGACCTCCGTTACTAGGTTTTGTCAAGTTTTCTCCACAATCGTGATGATCTTTTAAAAGAAATAGTTTTCTTTTAAAACGATGACCTGCTTCATAACAAAAATAAATAGTTCATGACTAGGTAAAGGGTAGATCATTGACCAAGAGAACTTGGTCAATACCTGACATATTCTGGGGTCTTTTTTTTTGTTTTTTGTTTTCAAAGACAAGTGATTTTGCAATATATGATTCAGCATCTTAAATATGCTTACATTATTGAAAGCTACAAGTAATGTAACTTCAGCCATTTTTGGTATGTTAAGTAATGGAAATCCAAGCTTTGCTGTGCCTTAACATGTGTTGGATAGGTGCATAGTGCACATGACAAATCATAATTTTGCCCTAGCAAACTAAAGCAATGTGTCATTTTTGCCAGAAAATTCAGTCTCCCAGTTACACACACAGAGTTACACACACAGAATTAACAAGGCGGGAGAAGAATGTAGAGATCATCAAGTCCAACCTTTTACCTAGCTTAACAACTTAACCAACATCAACCCATCATCTAAACCATCTAAACCATGTTACTAAGTTCACCATCCAACCTATCTTTAAACACATCCAGGGACGGTGACTCCACCGTCTCCGTAAGAAGCCCATTCCAATTGGAAATCACTCTCACTGTGAAAAAGTTTCTCTTAATATCCAACCTAAACCTTCCCTTACCCAGCCTAAGACTGTGTCCTCTCGTCCTGTCACTGGGAACCTGAGAGAAGAGACAGACTCCTGCCTGATTACAACCTCCTTTCAGGTAGTTATAGACAGCAATAAGGTCTCCCCTAAGCCTCCTCTTCCTCAGGCTGAACAACCCTGGCTCCCCCAGCTGCACCTCATAGGGCTTGTGCTGCAGGCCCTTCACCATCCTCGTTGCCCCTCTCTGGACACCTTCCAGCAACTCAACATCTTTCTTAAACTGAGGGGCCCAAAACTGGACACAGGACTCAAGCTGTGGCCTAACCAGTGCCAAGTCCAAAGGAAGAATAACTTCCCTAGTACTGGCAACACTATTCTTGATGCAGGCCAGGATGCCATTGGCTTTCTTGGCTGCCTGGGCACACTGTTCAGTTTCCTATCAACCAGCACTCCCAAGTCCCTCTCCACCTGGCCATTCTTCAGCCACACCGACCCCAGCCTATAACTCTGCATGAGGTTATTGTGGCCAAAGTGTAAAACCTGGCACTTGGATTTATTAAGCCGTATACTGTTGGATTCAACCCAACTGTCTAGCCTGTCAAGGGCTCTCTGCAGAGCCCTCCTACCCTCTAACAGATTGACACCTATTCCAAGCTTGGTGTCATCCACAAACTTACAAATAATGGATTCCATCCCATCATCCAGGTCATCAATAAAGATATTGAATGAAACCGGCCCCAACACTGAACCCTGGGGACCCTGCTGGTGACCAACATCCTACTGGATGTGACACCATTCACCACTCTCTGAGCTCAGCCATCCAGCTAATTCTTAACTCAGGACAGAGTAAACTTGTCTAAGTCACAATCCACCAGTTTCACCAGGAGTTTATTATGGGAGACAGTATCAAAGGCTTTGCTAAAATCTAGGTACACTACATCCACAGGTTTTCCCTCATTGATCACATGAGTTACCTGATCATAAAAGGTGACTAGATTGGTCATGCAGGATCTTCCCCTCCTGAATCCATGCTGACTAGATCTGATCTCATTATTATCCTGTAGGTGCAGCATAATTTCCCTTAAGATGATTCATTCCATAATTTTCCCTGGTTCTGAGGTCAAGTAGACAGGTCTATAATTCCCTGGATCCTCCTTCTTGCCCTTCTTAAGGGTGGGTGCCATATCAGCCAATTTCTAATCATCTGGAACCTCTCCAGTAAGCAAAGACTGTTGAAAGATGATGGAAAGAGGCTTACCAAACACATCTGCCAGCTCTCTCAGTACCCTAGGTTGAATCCCATCAGATCCCATAGACTTATGAGGATCTAGGTGGGACCACAGGTCTCTAATATCTTCCACCTGGATCACAGGGGGCTACACCTGTCCATATCAACTAGTTTAAGTGACCATTTGTTGAGTAGACCATCAGTTTTGCTATTAAAAATGGAGGCAAAGAAGGTATTGAGTACCTCTGCCTTTTCCTCATCCTCAGTAACTATATTCCCTTCCTTATTTAATAAAGAATGGAGATTGTCCTTATTCCTGTTTTTACCATTAATGTATTTATAGAAGCATTTTTTAGTATCCTTAACAGAGGTGGCCAATTTTAGCTCAAACGAGCCTTCACTTCCCTAATTCTTTTTCTACGTGCCCTAACAACATCTTTAAACATTGCCTGGGCTACCTCCCCACCTTTCCAGAGGCAGTACATCCTCTTCATTTTCCTTAATTCATTCAAAAGCTCCTTACCCATCCAGTCCAGCCATCTACCCCTATGGCTCATCTTACAGCACAATGGGACAGCCTGTTCCTGCACCTTCCAAATCTCTGTCTTGAGGTGCATCCAGCCTTTCTGGACTCCTTTGTTACTAGGGACAGTCTCCCAGGATACTCTACTAGTTCATTCCTTAAATAAGCCAAAGTCTGCCCTTCGGAAATCCAGCATGCAAGTTTTGTTGAATCCTCTCGTTGCTTGACTATTTATTGAAAACTCTATGATTTCATGGTCACTGGATCCCAGGCAGCCTCCATCCACCACATTCCCCACAAGCCCTTCCCTGTTAGTGAACAGCAGGTTAAGAATAGCCTTGACCCTGGTAGGGTCACTAGCTGTGACAAGAAGCAATCCTCAATACATTCTAAGAACCCTCTGGACTGCCTCCTCTCTGCCGTATTGAGTTCCCAGCAAATATCTGGGAGATTGAAGTCTCCTAGAAGAGCAAGGGCTGGTGAACTTGAGAGATCCTCCATCTGCTTATAGAGTAATAGATCAATGTCTTCCTATATATAGAAGACTCCAACCACAATGTCAGTTTTGTTGGCTGCCCCTCTGACCTTTACCCACAAGCACTCAACCCAGTCATCTTTAATCTCGAGCTCCATGGCCTCAAGCATTTCTATAATACACAGGGCCACCCCTCCACCCCTTGTCCCTTGCCAATCTCTCCTAAAGGGTCTGTAGCCATCCAATGCAACATTCCAGTTACACAAATCACTCCATCGTGTTTCTNTCACCACCTTCGACAGCCCACTGTGAGACCAAGGTTCCATCCTCTTTCTTCTTCAAACCTACTTTAAAGCCCTTTCAATGAGCCCCACCAACTCATGGTATAAATGACTTTTGCCATTTTCAGACAGATATAGTTCACCTGTGTCTAGCAACTCAGGTACGGAAAAGGTCACCTCATGATCAAAGAACCCTAAATTCATCTGTCGGCATCAGCCCTTAAGCTGCTTATTGATAGCGAGGTTTTTCTATTGCTTTCAGTATCTATTCCTGCCACTAAAGGAAGTGAGCAAAACACCACCTGCATAGCTGCCCCATCACTCATTTGACCTAGCTCCCTGAATTCCTTTTTAATTACTCTGGCACCCTTCTTAACAACCTCATCACTGCTGGCCTGGATTATCAGCAATGGATAATAATCAGTGGGACAAATCAACTCAGGTAACCCCCCAGTGATATCCCATACCCTGGCCCCAGGGAGGCAGAAAACTACCCTATGGGATGGGTCTGGCCTACATATTGGACCCTCCACTCCCTTCAGAAGGGAGTCACCTGCTATAATAATCGTCCTTTCCTTCTTAGTGTTACCAATTCTTATCTGCCTGATGGAAGGAGGAACACTAAGAGGTTCCTGGAGTGAATTGTTGTCATCTATATCACCATTGATCACTATCTGATCATCAATCTGGTTGCCAAATTCCAGGACCCCAAACCTGTTCTGTAAGGGCAGCTGGAATGGTGACATCTGAAAGGGAGGTGGTGTACCAGAGGGAATTCTGTTACCCAGATGAGAACTGACCTGCTCCCAATCCTCCTCAGCTACTGGGTCACCTTGATCAACCCCTCCATCAATTATGTCTCTACCTTCTTCCTGATAGTAGGAAATAATGAGGCTCCTCTAGCTCCTGGGCAGCTCTAAGAGATGGAAGGGTACTACTCCACTAGTCTATTTTCTTTCCACTCTCTCGGATACTCCTCAGCCTTTCAACCTCTTCCCTTAGCTCTGTCACCATACAGAGCAGATTGTTCACTTGCTCACAGTGTACTCAGGTGTTCTTTGCACTGTCCTCCTGTAGTACCATAAGACTCAGGCATTCCCTGCAGTCAGGAGTCTGGACAGCCGCATCCGTCAACATGGTTGTGGTTTAATCCGCTACTCCTTCTTCAAACTTAAAAATATTTTTAGAAATAGTTGTTTAACCTAGGCTGAGTGCCAGGGGCTCACTACAGCTACTCTCTCACTCCCCCTCGCCCAGCTATAGAGGGGAGAGAATATAACAAGAAGTTTCATGAGCTGATATAAGGACCATAACAGATTCTTTGCCAACCACCGTCACGGGCAAAAACAAGACTCCATGTGGGAATAGTCAAGTTTATTACTAACAAGATCAGAGCTTAAGAGTGAGAGACAATAAGA
>VXBA01000116.1:139196-171864 GCA_013399895.1 Serilophus lunatus
GTGGTTCCTCCACGGGCTACAGGTGGATCTCTGCACTCCTGTGGTCCTCCATGGGCTGCAGGGGCACAGCTGCTTCACCATGGTCTTCCCCATGGGCTGCAGCTGGATCTCAGCTCCGGTGCCAGGACCATCTCCTCCCCCTCCTTCTCCACTGACCTTGGTGTCTGCGTTGTTGTTCACAGGCTCTCACTCTGCTCCTCT
This sequence comes from Serilophus lunatus, assembly GCA_013399895.1. Taxonomy (NCBI): domain Eukaryota; kingdom Metazoa; phylum Chordata; class Aves; order Passeriformes; family Eurylaimidae; genus Serilophus; species Serilophus lunatus. The sequence continues at coordinate 139,398 of VXBA01000116.1, forward strand.
CCGGCAGCCATCTTCGTCTCCTTCTACCTTTTTTTCTTCCTTTTAAATATGTTATCACAGAGGCGTTCTGTCAACTGCTGGTTGGCCTGGCCTTGGCCAGCAGCGGGCCCAGCCTGGAGCTGGCTGGCATTGGTTCTGCTGGACATGGGGGAAACTTCCAGCAGCTTCTCAAAGAAGCTTCCCCCTCAGCCCCCCTGCTGCTACCAAAACCTGGCCACAGAGAAACCAATACAATAGTTTATTACAAGAAATATGATAAACCAAAAATAAAGTACTGAAACCTGTGTTCACATTCAGCATTGATTGACATAAGAATTGCTTTGAAAATGTGAGCATTTTACCAAGATTAGCAAATTACTTTTCTACTTTGTTTGCTTTTTTCCTGGCCTCAAGGTAATAATTATATTCTGATTTGTTGTTTCAATTTACTTCTCTGCAATATATGAAAACATTTCCCATAATGTTTTTCAGTAATTCCAAAATTATCAGGGTGCAAAATTGGAGAAAAAACTACACTCCTCAGAGTTTTCCACAAATAGTCACCTGTGTATTTTAGCTGGACTTTCAGTGAGACTTGACTAACCTGACTAGATTTTTTATAAGATTTGGTTGTTGAATCAAGCCTTCAATCCTTAATGATATAGTGTCATCACACATATCTTTTTTGGTCATAAATAGGGAGTGCTTACTGAACTTTGATAATGCAGACCAGATCCTCTGGTCTTTATTGGTGGCAATTATGTATGACAACCTTATTTGTCCTTAGGACATTTTTCAGAATTGACACAGTGAGAAAACTGAATTTTGGTGGCCCTGTAAGAGCTATTTAGAACCAAACACAACTTGGTTTACATTAAAACAAAGCAAATGCACAAAATTACTTTTTCACCATCACTAAACCTGGAATTAAGATTTTATATAGCCAGGAAATAGGTTTTCTGAGTGTTTCTCTATTTAGTAGGTACTAAGAAGATAGCAACAAAAGCAGTATAAAAGGGTTACTTTTACAGTATTCTTAGCTTACTCTGAGACTTTATGGAATGAAGATTACTCAGAAGCCCTGCTGAGAGAAGTAAAACCTTGACTACATCTGCCTAGATCCAACCTACAAGGTGATTCTGATATGTGTTGGGAAAAGAAATAAAACACAGATAATGATTAGAGGTGAAGCTTACCCAAAAAACTTAGACTGCATTTTCTAGGGATGCACAGGAAAGAAACAAAGAAGTACAAATCAGCTCTTAACAACTTTAATCTATATAGAACCTTGGCTATGAGAGATCAAAAGCTGATAATAAGCTATGTAACAACAGGTAATTTAAATGAAATAATAAGAAAAATATTAGTTTAGAGTGAGAGGAATAAAAAAACCATTAGTGGATTTTGCCAATGATTTAACTCAGAGCAATAAATAGTGAAAGCTACAGTCACCAGAGGAAACATATATAAAAAAAACCTGCCACTGTTCTGTGTAAAGATCAGGTAGACACACAGGATATAGACACTTGAATCTGCTGGAGACCTCAGCCCAAACAGATTTCCTGAATCTGGTCACAACTGGAATGAATGCTGTGATCAAAGCCAACATATTTTCTACAGGACACATGTGTGTATTCTTGTTTGTATATTTATGGTAGAATAGACATTACTATATATCCACTATGCCCATTCTGCTTAGCAAGTGAATCCTAGATTTTATGTTCTTGATTGGCATGTTTCTGTCCTTGCAGCCACCTCACCTTTAAATTCCTCTATGACAGATATTGGAAGAAAACAGTCTCTTATTTCAATTTTTGTGTGTGACTTGATTCTAGTGACTGAATTCTGTGGCATTTGCATTAAAGTGCCATTCTGTGGCATCTGCATTAATTCTTGTTTATATAAAGTTTATGAAAACATTCAATTATGCATGCTCAAACATATGCAAATCCACATATAATTAATGAAGTTATGATTTGTTATAGTCGTCCCACTTAATATACCATATTTATCTATATATAAGAGTAAACACATATCTCATGTCAATCTTGTCAAACTGATAACTTTGACTTACTTCTAACTCAGAGAGCAATAAATAGTGACAGCAACAGTATCTTGCAAAAATACATCCACAGATGTCTGCCTCTGCTCTGTGTAAAGACCAGGTAGAAAGATGTCGACACTTGGACCTGCCAGAGTCCTCTGCCCATACAGGACCCTTGCAGGTGTTCATACCAGACTGGAGGCTGGTCAGCTGAACAGACATCCTGTGTTTAAATAGCACTTTTATTTAAAAAAGGGGAAAAAATATTTTCATGGAGTTAGAAATTGTATTTATTTTTAGTTAGTTTATTATAAATATACAAGATTATCACTCTGATTATGTATATCAGATCTGTTTGTTCTTTCATTAAAGCAAAACTAGAAATACAATTTGTTGTGCATTTATATTGACAGCCATCTCTTCTTTTAATTTACCTTATAAACTATATTTTTGAACCAGTGAATGACTGCTAGAATTCAGCACAACAATATTCTTGCTTTATTTTTCTTTAATAGAAGGGAGCATATGTAAAATATAGCAATAGGTTTAGGCCTTAACCATTTTCATAACGATTCTAGTCCTCATCTCTATCATCTCTCCTATGTACACTCCTGAACTTCCAAGACTGAGCTCCAAAGATAAGTCTAATATACCACAATCAAAGTACCAGGTGAACCTATAGGTTGGCTGGTAGAAAATACCCTGGAGGGTCTCAGGTAGGCATGTTATGCCTTTGGAGCATTGTTACCAACAAGGAATGCTTCCTCCTGTTCAGGATATATTATATTGTTGAGAGATTCTTACCAGAAGGAGGACACAGCAAGGCATATGCCCTACGGCCATCCTGGCACCTTAACAATAGGAACCTCTAGCAGATCAAAGCGGGAACTTAGAAAGGTGATAAGGATGTAGCCTGGTCAAAGAAGGAACTTAAGAATGTGAAGATAAGGATGGAAGAGGCAGATGGACCAATGTTGTAGTAGATTAGAAGGGCGTACCCCACGTGTGAGGGAATTAAATGGTTATTTAATCTGTACCTTTTTGGAATAAAATTGAGCATGCACCATACTTGTATGAAGGCACATGTTTGACTCGGAAAGCTCCTTGCTACATTATATGATGTTAGCTTGCTTTCTGTTTGTCCCTTCACAGTGTTTAAGCCACTCATAAAAACATGAGTATTCAGTATACTTTTATTCTCTTCCCAGATCTGGAGACGTCAGAAAGTAGAATTTCATTTCAAAGAACCTTTCTTTTGCTCAAGTAATATTCACAACCTTTAGTGGTTTATGAATTCACAATAAAAACTATATATGCAGAATCATATATTACTTTTTTGAACTCTTTTTCCTTCATTAGAACTATTTTTTTTTATTTTTTTTTTTTGATATCTAGGTGTCACTACATCCCTCGAAGAAAGACATTGTAAGTATGTTATCATCTGTTGTGGAACAAGTTACTTTCAGCTCTACTGCTAAAGGATAATATAGCTTGAAAATCTTAGGTTCTTAAGAAAAAAATGCAAATGTGACACTTCACCTTGTGTTTAAGCCACTCATCTATGAAGAAAACTAGGTTTTCCATTCGTATTTGTGTGATGGTTTCTCTACAGTAAGTGTTCTTTAATACAATATCATCTGAATTACAAAACTTTAAAACGCAGATCTACCTTAGGACAAGAAGTAACTGAAATTAAGACTTGTTCAACCCCTAGTTGATGCTCCCAGCATTTATTTCAGAGAACTGCTTGCTGGTTTATGACATATTGTAAAATAAAATAGCCCCATGAGGAAGCTGTGAATGTTTCTTTTTTACACTATTAGAAGGTCAGAGTGTTTTGCACACAGAGAAATATCTCAGATGCATTTATGTTTGGGCTTGCTGTCCTAACCTTCCTCTTAAAATGTGTGTGCTGAGGGATTGCTTGTGCCTATACAGAGCTTGGAGATTTTGACTCTTCAGGTATGTAATACAGAGTCACAGAATGCACTTAATATATTCAGTATAAGGTCTCTTTCAGACTGAATGTTGGTTTATACCTTAGAATAACTCTACCTTCCGTTCTTTCCCCCCTCAGTGGATGTCATTCACTTGTTATGAGAGGTGTGAATTTAATCATCTCCATCCAGACAAGAAAACTGAGCTGAGATCTGAATAAACAGGATACAGTAATAAATGAGTGTAGCAGTATTCACAGCTGTCATTGGCTTTGTCAGAAATTAATCTGCTAGACTAGCTGAAACCAGTTAGATCAACTTTATCAGGAAAAATAAGCTTAATGATTCTGGCAAACATTATAGGAACAAAGTACATAGCACTCAGATGCTTCTTACAAACATTTGTTTGAAAAGTTTGTGATATCTAAGGAAGGTTTTTGAGGCTTATGGTTCTAACTGTAGGAATTGTTTCCTTAGGTCTCATTTTCCGTACATGTCTTTTAACTAATGGATTTAGGTGTCTTTTTCTTCTTGTTGAGTAGTATTTTTGATTGATGTATATTGTTTAGCATTGTAAATGAAAATAACATTTTCTTTACATTTAAAATAGTTATTGCTGATTTATGAAAAATACTAAGTTGCCCTACAACCATGTAACTCCCTAACATATCTCCCCTTGTTCTCTTTGAGACAACTTCAATTTCCCTTTCACGAGGATATATCCTTTAGATGAGACCAAATTAGATCAGTAGCTGATCATTATTCATGTGTTTCTATTTATTAGACTAAAAAGGGAGTAGTGTAATGTTGATTAAGTGAAAACATATTTATCAACTCAATGAGGATAATACTTTGAGTTTCTCTAATAAGAATACTTTGAGTTTCTCTAATAAGAATACATATCTAACTGGATTTTTAGAAGTTTTTGAGAGGTTTGGGGGTGAGGTTGTTTGTTTTGGGGTTTGGGGGGGGGGGGGTGGTGGGGTGTCTNTTTTTTTTTGGGGGTTGGGGGGGGGGGGGTTGTGGTCTGGTCTTTGTGTTTTTGGGGATTTTTCTTTTTTTCTTTTTTTTTTTTTCTGTTAACACTTCCTGAAATAGACTCTTTTATCAGAAAAAAAGATAAAATCTAGAAATGTAAGAGAAGAAGTCAAAATAGTCTGATAGTGAATTTTTAGGAATTTAATGCCTTACACACACAGCACTGGAAACAACTAGTGAAATGTTATTGAAGTTTTCTGAAACAGATGCATCTACGTTTTTTTAAAATCTACTGATGATTAGTACTTGAGTAGCCATCCAGCACAAATGTCGGCAACTTTGCAGATATAAGCAAAGAGAGAAGAAATCTTGCCTCATTTCTCTATTCCCGTAGTTTTCATTTGCTTTAAACTGTGGATTCCAAATAAACAGGGCATGAATATAGGGCAGGCTTTTCATTGCCTCTTGCAAGTCTACAACACATTATGATGTGTTGCTTACAGGGTACTTTTTTATACACATATGCATTAAAAATGAGTTGCTGTCTGTGTGACTTGTGAATAAATGTTGTTTCTTAAAGAAGATTCACTACAGGTTTTGACATCATTATATTTCTCTGATAAAACGCATGAGAGTGTTGCAACCAGTCCATTAACTTCAAAAATTGCTTTTTATGTTTTTTAGTTTGAGAATGATCTGTTGGTTCAACTAAGAGTTCATCATAGCCCCTATACACTGTGACAAAATCTTCAATTTGATACGTTAGTCAGAAAAACGTAGAAGTAACAGAGACTTCTATCATAGTCAGAGCTCTCCAGAAGATAGTGAGAAAATGTATCAGAAATTTTTATTATCTCTCCTAATCTGCTGGAAAAAGCAGTTTCCACAGTGTTATAAAAACAGCCTACGAAATTTCCATGTAGGAATTGCTTTTGTACTTACTGAAGTGGGGCTTATGTATTTTGGGGGGGGTTAAGTGCCACAAATGTACAGATTATGTGTAGATACTTCCAGACATCATGAAGTTTCCTTGAAAAATTAATCTTACCTAACTTTAAATATCTATAGCTGATTTCTACATCTTAGCTCTTTACCACTTTGCAGTCAGTGATGAAATAGGCACCTCTGTGGATTCACATAAAGCAGATATTCAAAGCAGTTCACACAAGTCATGCTCCAAAATGCCCAGTTTCTCTCCATTCTCTCTAATGAAATAATGAACTAACTTTCTCAGAGATAGATGTGGACTCACTATAGAGTTCTAGGCACAATTCTTTTGGCAAAATATAAAAATCCAAGGCCATTTTTGTAAGATTAACTTAACATGCATTGCCTTCAGCTGACTTCCAGCCTCTTGCTCCTGCTCTAAGGTGTCTGTACTTCAGGCAGGCAGATATTACTTAGTACCTCAGGGAAACTAATTTTATTGTTAATGAACTAGAAGCGAGACAGACCCTACAGTGCCTAAAATGTCCCAGGAAGTGAAAGTTTAGGCAACAATGTTACCCCTATGAAACTAAGTGAGATAAATCCCCCAAAAGATTTATTTAAATAAGAAGGTTTGGATAAAGTTGGAATTGTTATAGAAGCATAGCAAATTCCTAGCAGACATATGTTAAAAACACTCTGTCAGGGTTTATCCCCTTACCATGGAACAAGGTGAAATATTTCTTAAGAGATTTATGGTCTTCTTTCTGATTAATCCTTTTAGGGTTTTAAGAAACCTGTAAGTACAGTTACATAAGAAACATGATTCAATACTGCTGTTTCATTCTCTGCCAGCACCTTTTGTCAGTTCCCTGCTGTGAGGAAGCCAGGAAGCAAACAGATATTTTTGAGACATACAAATATTTTTAACAGCTGTTTTTATAATTTTTACTTTTCTGAGTTGAGGAAGGAGAAATTTTTGAGACCTTCTTGTATTTGTTCCCTTGTTTATGTGAAATATGTATGAGTGAGTTTTTTCAGGGTCTTCCTTATTTTGTTAATTTCCCTTTCTTGATTTTCTTCCTTTTCTATTGTTTTTATTTGTTTGGGGTTTTTTATTATTTTTTTTAGTGGTGATATTCCTATTTGGCAAGTTTTTAGTGAGTTTTTATGAGTGTTTATTGTTTTATTTTATTTTTATTATTTTTTTAGATGTGACTTTATGGGTGGCTTTTTCAGATTTTGTTTCCTCCCATAGCACTTGCTTGTTGGATTGTTTGTGTGTTTTTTGCTTCCCCTCCATTCTTACGAGTCTTCTTTAGTTCTTTAGTTAGACAATAGGGGAAGCTTCTAGCAACTTCTTAGAGAAGCCATTCTACTCCCCATTACCAAAACCTAAACACACAAACTTAATACAACATTCCTTTGTTTTGTTTTTTGTTTTGTTTTGTTCTGTTTTCCATCAGCTTAACACTTTTTCAATGTAGCAATTTGTGTAGCATTTATTCTTTCTTTTTTTTTTTTTTTCTTTTTATTTAACCAAGGGCAGAAAGAGTTTCGTCAAGCATTGATTATTTTTTAGCATCCTACCCCTGTCCCCCTCCTGATTTTTATATGCTATTTTTTTATTTACTTAACTACCTGTTTCCTTTCTTTTCCCTCCTAAATCACGATTTCTGTTTGCAGTTGTCACTGGAAGCTCCTTAGTGTTTCTGCAACCCACAGTCTTTTGTCAGCTGTTCCCTGCTAGGAGACTAACTCTTGACTGAAAAGTATGAGTACTCATACAGTATAGCTGACTTTTGCACAGGGCATGTCAGGTACTTGCCCACCTTCAGGAGTGACAGGTTGTTATGGATTAGATTCCTTTTTTTGGGAAAATATTTCCATTGCCATGATGAAGCTGGCAAACTGAGGAAAGCAAGGCTAGGAGTACAGTTCCTCAGCAGGGATGCAGTGGGGCCGGCCAGGAGGTGTTGGTGCACAGCAGTGGCAACCACATGGTGTGGGTACTGCTGCTGCCAGCGCCAACAGGCTCTAACCCCTCCCCACCACTCCCCCTACTGCATGTTGGTGGTGCCATGCTCCGCACCCCGACAGCCACCCGCTGCTGCCACACATGCCCACCTCCACTCTGACCGACCTTGTGGGAGCAGGGAAGGCATGGCTGGGGCAGGCAGGAGGTGATGGTGGTGGCATAGCTGTGGCTGGCCCTGGGGTTATTGTGCTATTTCCAGCAGTGGGGAAGGTGGCATGGGGAGGCAAGGCATGGAAAGCCCTGTTAAAAAAGACAGCTTGCCCTGCCCTGTGCAAGTGTGGCGGGTGTTTCTAACAGCATGGCTGATGAAAGATTTCTGGTCTAGAGCTCTCTCTCTGTCTCTCTGTATGGGACCTGGGGAGGCTTCACCCTCCAGGGTCTCTGTAACAGCTCTACCACCCACCGGAGCCCAGGGTTGTACAACTTTGGAGGAAGACGCCATCCACAAAGATTTTCTTCCTTCTTTTCCACCTGGGGAGTTGGTGAGAACACATCTTCCCACAACATTGCTGGTCTGCACTCCACCAGTGATTGTGGCCATCATTGTTCTGTGACCGCAGAACTCTGGACAAGCAGGAGAGAATATTTCTTTGTGTTTCACTACAAGTTTTCAGTTGTTCTTGAGTTATTGTTTTGTGTTGTGTTTTATCATGTATGTATATATATTTAATAAAAAAGCTGTTGTTCCTCTTTCTGGTTTGTTTTTTTTTTTTTTTTTTTTTAGTGGTCTCTGGTTTCCAAATTTAAATTTCACAATTGTCTTAAAACCAAGACACAGGTATTTCACTGGTAAACAAGAATGCATGTAACAGAAGATTTGGCAGCTGGCAGTGACTATGAAGAGACCCGGCATTTTTGTCCAGGCAACTGAGAAAGATTGGGACACATAAAAAGTCTTATCTCTCACGGTGCTTGAGAGGTGGGTCATGCTACCCAGGTCAGGGTGACAGAAGATGTGGTTTGGGTCAGGCACTGAGTACTCAAAAAAAGGAGGGGTTGTTAACCTTGTGGCAGTGATGCAGACAAGGCTGAGGTTCTTGTTGCCTTCTTTACCTCAGCCTTTATTAGACAGGTTTTCTAGGTTTTTGTGCCTAGAGAGAGGGTTTGAGTAGGAAAAGAACTTTCCAATGGTGGTAGAAGATCAGTTAATGTCTGTCTTGAGCATTCTTGATCCTTATAAGTCCATAGAAACTAATGGAATGCATCTCATTCAAAAGGATAAAATCTCATTCAAACCAAGGTCCTTTAAGGTGATTGCAAATGGAGAACTGGCCTTGAGAGGAAAGAATGGGAAAACTGGGCTGGAGAAGAGGTAGTTTGTGTAGGGGACCCAACCGTCATCACCCATTACTTTCAAGAGGTCATTGAGAATGTGAATCCAGGACCAGTGATGCCTGGTGGAGAAATAGGAAACAATAAGTTGGTGTTCCAGCTGGTTATAAGAGGTGATGTAGGAATGTACAGTATGAGCTTTATTACCACTGGAACAGGCTGCAGGAATATCTGTCCTCAGACATTTTCTGGACAGCTGGACAAAGCCCTGAAAAAAATTGTCTGAATTCGTTGCTGACCCTATTTTGAGAAGGTTGGACATTACTTCCTACTAGAATATTTTAGATGTAGTGTCACTTAATGGGCCACTTTTAGATGTCACCTATCTTTCCAGTTAAGAGTTTGTGTCATATAGTTCAGTCAGCAGAGTTCATGAAATTATAAAATATTTCTTTTGGAATACCTGAAAATTAGACATTTTAGATTCAAACTTATTTCTAGGCCTCACTGATTTGGGAGGTTACTGAGGCTGGTAAGATCACATCAGAATAAGGAGAACAAAAGTGATGTTTCAAGATTCCTTTTGCACATTCTTTTGAAAGCTAAATAAAAGGAACTGAAATGTTATTTTCCAATTGTGGTGTTGATTGGTTCTTTCATTAACATTGCTTAATCCTTCAGTAATAATAAATTGACATATCCTCACTGAATTCTTTTCATCATCTTAATTGCACACTGGACTTAATGAATGTGGTGTTTACATAAAAGCAAAACAGAGCTGCAGTTTGTTCAACACAAACATAATGAGTTCTCCTGTTTTGTTTTTTTTTTCAACACAAAACCTAATGATTCTAAGGTTGGCACAAGTGAGAAAAGACAGTGAATGTCTCTTGTACATTTAGTTTTCTTGCTTGTTCTTCATTTTAGTTTTTGCCCTACCCCACACCCAAGCTTCATCATAACTTCAGACTGGGGGGAACTCAAAAGATCAGATTTTCAAGCTGTCAAGTTTTTCATAATCATGAATTTTGCAAGATTTCCCTATGCCTACTTCTTTATTCCAAGACCTTTTTAATCCAGGAATTACTTCTGTGTGCAGTGTCACAAAATTTGGAAATATCAACAAAAAATGGGCACTTTACACATATGATTGCGCCCTGATGCTGCCACTTGCAGTGAGTTGGTCATCTATTAAGTATTTATCTTGTTATTCTTAATTTTGTTTTTCTGAATGCATATTTAAAATTCAGCAATCTTTTTTCCTGAACATTTTTCAGCTAACAGTCAAAAGCTCGTAACAGATTTTAGTGTTCTGTTTATTTCTGCTTTGGAGCATTATATTACATATGAGATTTTTTTATATTTTTTTTTTTTTTTTGTTTTACATATTTCATCTGCTCAACAGCTTAAACACAATTGTGTTATCCAAATGTGCCTATTTTAACTGGAGCACTATCCCTCACTGCTGTATCCATGTTTATAGTGCTCTTCTTAAAAAAGTTATGCTAGTATGATTGTACCTGTTCATGTAGCCAAAAAATGCATTAAGACATTTCAAAGAAATTTTACTATTGAAACTGAATATATACTTTGTTGACAATGTTCTTCACTCCTTTTTAATGCCTCTTAACATGTGACAGTTATCACATAGAAAGCAGTCATTTCTGAAAATGGGAGTTAAGAGGAGTATTGTATCTATTCTACTGAAGTAGATACTAAGGAGACATCACTTGCAAAAACAGGAAATAATGTGTGGAAGAAATTTTTTATGTTAAATGATTTGAACTTTAAAGAGGATTGATTTTCTTTTCTGTTCCTCCCCTTCCTATATGAGTTTTTGCTTTGCTTTTCTCTGCATTATTTTCTTGCTTGTTTGTTTATTTTTGTTTGATATAGACTAAGGGTACAGAATTGTTGTGGAGTTGGTTTTTTCCACCCCCCTTCCCCCCATTCTCAGATAATTTTACTGGTTTATTAACTACTTTAAAAAACAGTTCTCTCTCTCTCTCAGTTTTATATTGGATCTTCTTATCTTTTCGTAGTCATCAGTAGAACTCTCACAGTCCCAGAAGACATTTAATATTCTGTGCTATAAAATCCATTTGTCTTTTTTTTCATGGGTCAAAATATTTTGGAAATAATCTGATACCATGGTTTATTTTGCCATTTTACATACCTGTTTTCCCCTCTGTACCTGGAAATGAGGAATCTGTTCAAGTTTCTAAGTTTAAAAGGCTTACTTGCATTGCTACAAATAGAGGCATTCAGTATTTTGTCACCAGAACATGCTTATATGTCTTTTCCTGATTTTTTTTTTCCAGTCATTTTTACCAAAACCTAATTACCAAACTACTACAGTCTTATTATTATTACTTAACATACTGTCATTGAATGTTTAGGAGCTCCTCAGGAAAATCAAACATATTGCCGATATATTAATACAATACTGAGATTGAATTTCAGAGTAAAAGATGAAACTGCAGAAGACAAAAGCACTTTGGAAGATGATTATGGGAATCGACAGCTGGCCTGATGATTTGAGAGGAATAGAATAACATAAAATGGAGAATAACAAGAAGAAATCCGGTCTGATGGATGCATCTGGGAAGTAGCAGAGTAAGAAGTAAACAACCTGGGAAAGAGCCTTGAAGAAACACGCGCAGCAAAGAGGGAAACACTCTGGAATGCAGCTTTCTCATAATGAGCCAGAATTCTCTCAAAATACATTTGAGTTTTTCACACACTAGCTTAGAGCTTCACATAGCAACTTAAAGCTTTTCATATAATAACAAGTCCTTCTCTCATAGTAACAAGTTCTCAAAAGACATTTTGAATCCTTTCCCAAAACAAGACTCTCTCTCATGCCTTGCTCAAAACAGTCTCAGTCTATCTCAAAGATAGATGAAAAATAATGTACAAAACGTACAAAATGTATGATTATACATGCTCTTTTATTTCCCAAGGATCCACTGTAGTTTTTAGATGGCCAAATAGAATATGTACTAGCAAAAAAATTATGTTGTAGACTAAACAATAACAAATTTAAAAAATTTTGTTCCACGAGATAGAGGTGTAGCTGTCTGGAAATTTTTATGAAACTAAGTTGAGATTTGTTTCATAAATTTTAACTGTAAGTCAGTGTAGGTAGATGTCTTTTCTTCAAACAGCAGACAGATGCGTATTCATTCAATATTTGTCCAGTTATAAAAATAAAGACCTGAGGTAAGTGACAAATAAAGAATTAATGGAAACAGAGCTATTCCTGTTCACCTGTTAATAGTTAAATAGGTGAAAATGTCTTATTTCTAAACTATTATATTTAGCATTATACAATCCAGAATTTTGATATGTAATATATTTTTCTTGCAGAAACTTCGAAGCGTATTTCTCAAATGATTTTGCAGTTCTATTTACACTAAATTTTTAGGAGTTCTAACTAGACTTCTTATTTTACAGCACTGAATATAACTAAATTAAGTAAAGCCACAGAAGTAATATGATCAGTATGAAATATTTCATAACATAACATTGACGCATTTGTATTTAAAGGGCTTTTTAAATTTTACTCTAGAATACACTGGCCTTCATGGCAATGAAGCAATAGGGAGAGGAAAGGCACGCTCAGAAAGAAGCCCATTCTTTTTTTTTAAGTATTTTTTATATATATATTTTGGAGCTTAAAATAGAAAGCATAAGAATATATGCAAAGATGAAATGAAATGCAAATGGTTTAGAACAAAAAAAAAAACAAACAAACAACAAGATAATATAAAACACAGTGCTTCTTACTTTTAATGTACTTTTAATCTCTGATATAAGCTCAAATGTCAGCACTTCAGAGAATTAAAAAATGAATACTTATTCGAGAACCAGATTTGAAATCACTGTGAAAGAAATCAGAATTAACTGACCATCCGGCATTTTGTGATAAATTGTAGAGGGAAGACTAAGAGGCATTCAGCTTAGCTAGAAATTCATATTAGAAGTTCATGTTATTATTGTATCCTCATCATGCTTGCAACTAAACAATCTGCCCTTCAGAAGAATAGAATAGAAAGCTGCATGGGATAAATTTGGTGGTCCTTCTCAGAATATGAGAAAAAAACCTCAGCTGTTAACTCAAGTGGATTACTGAATCTTGTTGGTATTACTGAAGATGTCATAAAAATCAGTTAGGATGAACCTGGGAAATTCAAAGGGGATTCAATAACTAGTGTTCTCATTCCCATACCACAAAGCAGTAATTCCTTTCTACACCTATGTCTTGATGCTTATGGTTAAGAAAGATTTAAGTGTCCACCTATGAGATTTTCTGTCTCTGTCTTGCATTCAGTTTTGTTGAACAGCTAAATACTTGCATGAATATCACAGATTTGTTTTAGTAGAAGATAGTGAAACATCTAAGATATTTTTCAATGTTCAAATACCCTAAATTGAATTCCACAGAAAACTTTCACTGCTTTTAATAAGGTTGTACCAAATCCAGAATGACACTTTCTTCTACTTTTCTACTTACAATCACAGAAAATCTGATTCATACTAGAACAAGTATTTTCCTGCCTTCCTTTAAAACCCTAAAAACTGACCACAGATGCAGGTAGGACATAATCAGGATTTCCTGGAAAGATTTTCCTGGAGCACATAATATATGCAGCTTTTTATGGTTTTTATTAAGTGTGGAAAATTTTATTGTCTTGATAAATACTGTTGGCTTCTTCCAATATATATTTATTTTTTCATTGCCTGTTATTGAAGAAGGCAGGACTGGACTTAATGAAGAAATCCAATCCCTCGTCAATTGAGTTCCATGGTTTTTTATTCCTAAAAAATTGTCTGGTTGAATAATGTATCTGATCCATAATAAAGAATTGTCCTGATTTGGACACTAGGGGGCACTAACAGAGATGAGACACTCAATAGAAATGGCAACACCAAAAAGTTTGTTTATCTAGGGGTTCTATAAGCTATGGAACCCCACTAAGACACAACCCAATTACAAACAACAACAACGACCCAACAATATTAAGCAATAACGGAAAAAAATAATAAACTGCTCCTCTGAGCTATCTTGTGAGCTAAGGGGCAAGGGAAGGAAGGAAGGCCACCCTGTGGATGGTCCTGGTCCTGATCCAGGAGCCTCTGAAAAAGAAGAGAGAGTGAGAAGGACCTCCTGGGGAAACCCAAGGGGAAGATATCACACTTGCATTGCCGCCAAGTGGTCTCCTGCTGTCACTGTCTGATGATGCCATGTGGTCAGGGAACTGGGAGGGACCAAGAGGGACAGCAGCTGATCCTCTCTTGACAACCACAAGGCCGGGAAAAAGGGGCTGAACTTCTGTGCGTCCAGCTTCTTTTTCATATTGCATATGGTCTTGTTCTTAGCTAGTGCTGTAAGATGCAAATCCATGATGAATACAAATTTGCTCTGCCTTATAGTCTCTTACAAACCCACAAACACAAATACACACACATATATACACACACATACACAACCCAGAGAATATGTTACTGAATATAATTCTTGAATATACTTAATAAATTTGACTTGAACTCTGCAAGTCAAATGCTTAGGAATACAGAACTTGAAAAGAATATGAAGATGCATTCAAGGGAGGATGACAAACCTGGCAAAAGGGTTGGAAGGAATGTTTTATGAAATATTTCTTAAGAGATTTATGGTCTTCTCTCTGATTAGTCCTCTGCCTTGTCTGTCTCTGTTTGTGAGGTGACAATCCTCATCCTGTAATGGGATGATGACACTTTTATACTTACTATTTCCATTAATATATTAGAAAAAACTCTTTTTGTTGTCCTTCACATTTCTGGCCAGCTTCATTCCCTGTTAAACTTTGGCTGCATGGATTTTTTTCCCTACACTGGCAAGCAGCACTCTGCTTCGATTGCCTGTACTAGCACCACAGCCTCACAGCAGTGCTGACTCCTCAGCCACTCCTGTCAGGTTTTCTGGGTGTGGGGGAGAAAAGCCACATGGAAGGCTAGACATTTTGTCTTTGTTTTGTGGTCATGTGTATTTTTTTGCCATCTTGATTTGATCAGTTGGGCAGGGCTTGGGAAGTTTCTCCTCACCAGTTGTTTTAACCCAGTTTCTTCAGTGTTATTATCAGCATTCTTCTTGATAAAGAGTTATTTTCTCACTTACATTTGGGCATATTTGGCCACTCTCTCTCTCTGCATTGGAGAAACCAGGGATATTGAATTTGAAGAAGGAGACTTCTGTGCGAAGTCTCCATCGGTCTTAATTGTCTCAAACCAAGACACCATAACAGAAGCAAAAGTCTCAAATTTTTGCTTAAATAGCTAGATACCTTTAGGAGAAAAAGGTAAAAAGTATCAAGAAAATTAAAAAGCAAAAATATTAGGGCAAAGGCAGTCAATGTGTGAATCAGTAAAACAAAACAAACAAAAAAAATAAGAAAGCGTTCAGAAGAAGGCATTTACTTTAGAAGAAAGCATAATGGCAAAGCAAAGATTCCCTGAAACTATTCATGCCAAACCGACTTGTCAGTAGAAAGAGAACTATTCACAGGCACAAGTAATCTAAGTATAGTGAGGCAAATATTAATAGGAAGTGACTTTCCCTGCCATTATTGATCATGCTAATGATTCTGAATATTGCTCTTCAGGCTGATGCACAGTGCGTGAAAATTGGGATGGTAAGTCCTAATGCAGCCAACAGATGAGACATCCCCCATTCCTTGAGGTGCTTTAGTACGTACTTTCTGATTCTACAGTAAAATTCTGTTTTCACAGGGACTAAAATGAATAAGAAGATTTCTAATGTTTGTATCCGCTTCTTTGTCATTGTCTCATAGATTAAATCAAACCTGCTGCTTACTGAACAAGGTCATTTTTTTTTTTGCCAGTTTAATGCCACATTACATTAAACCCAAGAAACATATTACAACAATTTTATGATGTAGTACTAGCACTGTTAGAGGTTCACAGCTAAACTTTCACTTTTAATGGCGAGTTCAAAGGCTATTGGTCAAATATTGCTTCTAGTCTTCACTTGGCACATGAAAGACACCATCTGGCTACATTTTTCTTGGGCATTAAAATAATAATAATTAATATAGACATTTCTCTAGTGATGACTAAAATGTATTGATTTTAGGTTCCTTTTTTTTTCTGTATGTATTTTTACTTATAGTAATTATATTTTAATATCAGGTGTTTGGCAAACTATGCATTGTGTTGAATCAGGTTCTGAGATGCTGGCGCCTGTCCAAACAAGAATATCTTATGGCAAGGTTCACTCTATTACTTACTTCACATACACAGCATGCAAAGGAAAAGCAGATTAGAAAAATGTAGCATTATTAAATTATTAATTCAGCATGTCCAGATGATGATACAATGTCTAAGAAATGTAAATAACATCTTATGACTTTCTTGTAGCTCTAAGACATTGGTGAAACTGACCTCTGTATAACATGTGACTACTATTCCTTTCTTCTATTGGCTGTGTTAAACCTAAACAATCCATTGAGTATGTAAGTGAATGAATTTGCAATAAACCTCTCTTGGGCTTCTCCATTTTGCCCCATGTAAAGTTTGTGTTTCTTTCCTGGATCCTCTGAAGCACCATGAGCTCTGAAGCCCTATTCTTTTTGTAGTAGCTGTGATTTCAGACGGTCCTACCTTCAATGCTGCCAAATTGCCCAGCCCTGTTTTAAAGTGCCAAAAAACAGCTGCTGCTGCAAAAAAAAAGTCCAGAGTGATTTATGGTAAAGGGTTCAAAGGAGTAAAAAAACACCCTCCCATTGAATAATGACATGCAGAGTGGATCCTCTTGTGAAACTCAGACTTGATCAATGGTTAATGTCTAAAGGACGTGATAATTGATTATTTTAATACAAAATGATTCTATAGAATTTATTATAAGTGCAGCAGTTAACAACTATAGATCTGAGATGACAATATTAATACTATAATTACTATATTGTATTTAAGGAAATTCACACAAGCTCATGCAGTCACAAAGCAGTATTTACAAAGGCTTACCCATTAAAAATTCCCCTTCGGCTCAGTGAAATACTCGTGCTGAATGCTTTTGCATCTTTCAACAAGTAAAAAGGATGGAGTCTTGATGACTGAGGATGGAGTCTGGATGACTGGGGATATCAGCCCAGGTCCTGTTTTCTGCTTTTTGACAATAATCCTCTGAGTATCACAAACCTGAGAGTTTGCAAGCTCTGAGTGGTGTTGCACTTAGATGGAGGTGCTGGTGCAGCCTGCTGCAGTCCAGGAAATCTCTAAGGGCCAGGCCTCACCTAGGACTGCTGTTCATAGGATCAGAAGAGCACAGAATCACAGAATCATAGAATTAACTAGATTGGAAAAGATCTTTGAGGTCATCAAGTCAACTAAACCGTGGTATTAAGTGACACATCCAGTCTTTTTTTAAACACTTCCAGGAACGATGACTCCACTACCTCCCTCACTCTTTCTGTGAAGTAATTTTTCATAATATCTAGTCTAAACTTCCTCTGGCACAACTTAAGACTGCAAAAGGAAGGTAAAAGATTGTAAAAGGTTGAAGAAACTAAGTCACTTACCTTATTTCTAAAGGCTGAAGCCTAATAAGAATTCCCAAGACCATATTTCAGCCTGAGGCACAGGAGAGGAAAAGTACCACCACGATAGGTACACTCCTAAGTCATTTAGTCACAGCCTCTTTATAAAGCTGCTAAAGAGAAAAAGTCCTATCAGAAACACAGAAGCAGAAATATTTTCTTTACTTTCAAAATTCAAAAAGACTTTTATATTGTAGATGTTCTTCAGCCTTATTATGGAATCCAACTTTTTATGCATAAAATCTTAAGTCTTTAATAAGACTTTCAAAAACAGTCTATCAAAGCATTCTTAGTGATGAAGTGAGTACATGTGGACTTCATAAATGGACGATGAAAAGAAATGAAAATGGTTTGAACTGCCAACCTAAAAGTAACACTAAATCTGGGTAAATGGGACAAAGGCCAGTCACTTGTAGTACTTTTCAGGACCAATACAGTTTAAAAACCTTCCTTAATAATGTGGACAGTAGGACATACTGCAACCTCAGAAAAGTTACATAGGACACAAAATTGAGAGGAGTGGCTGTTAGGTCAGATGATCATCCAGTCGTCCAGAAGAATCTCTGTAGGCCAGAAATATGTGCTAACAGACAACTCAGGGAGAAAGTCCTGTACCTGAGCAGGAACAAGTTGAAACTTCATAATTTGCAAGGAAATTCTTGAAATTCTTGCAGAGGCTATCTTCTAGGTCCTGGGGCCTCTTTCAGGGGTTGACTTCAACTCCAACAAATGCTTAAACAGCAAATTCTTATCAAAAAGCTAAAACTATACATTCAGCAGAAGCAATTTGTTGAACTTAACCACATATTCTAAAGCAAAAACTCACGCTAAATTACATTACCAATATATTTGAATACTATAACTTTATGGTCATAAGTATTTAGTTCATTAAAAAAATCTCTGTGCTTTTAGTATTAATATGTAGTTTGTCATTTCTCTCTGTTAACCACTTATTCCACCATGGTTAGACATACTGTGAAAAAAATTCTGTCATATAAAAACATAAAGAAGCTTACCATAACAGTTTGGAAAAGCTGAATGAAATGAGAAAGGAAAATGAGTTTGGGGGGTGTTTGCTTCCTTGTTTGTTCTTGGTTTTGGTGGTTTTGGTTGGTTGGTTGGATTTTGTTGGTCTTTTTTTTTTTTGTTTGTTTTTTTATATACAGAAATAAATTATTTCATTGCAAAAATCTACTGTTAGGAATGGTTTCCATAGATATCTAGTAAACAATTTGATTGGAATTTTCTTAAATGAGTCCTCTAGAGGTAAAATAAAATGTTTGGTTTTGGGGGTTTTTTAATGACTTAAAGGGAAAAGGAAGAATTCAGAAGAGAAAATGCAATGAGACATCAAATATATTAATGCGGAAGAAACATTTTTGTGCTGTTCAACCTCTATTACAGATGGTATGCTTCCGTGTTCATCAGTCTAATTGGATTAGAAAATTTGAAGCACTTGCTATTTGCACGTAAAATGAATCTGAGGCACCATCGAGAGATCATCGTTGCTGACAGAAGCAAAGTAGCATCACACAGTGATGCTTTCAAAAGGAAATGGAACTTATGAACTTTGATACAGAAAGGATGCCTTTGAAGGTCTGATTATATTTGTTTCTGGATTATGACCACACAAGATATTTTCATGCTAATAAATTATCTGTTTTTCACTCTCCCTGTTCTACATATTTAACATAGAGAGCTTGAACTCTGATTACAACTAGATAGGTATAAAAAACCACTTTTTATCTATTCTCACAAATCCATTTCTAAGCTGATTTTACTTTCATTAATATCTTTGAAACCCCGTGGATTTGAGTGAAGAAATTTCCTATTTAACCTGTGTATATCTGTGTGCATAAACAGACTTACACACATACAAATACTCTTATGTACATCAGTTTATACCGTGTATGTTATACATATAGTTATGAATATATATGTATTATTTATACCTCATTATGTGTCTATAGAGATATTCAACTTTTAATTAATGGATTCATAAAAACGATATGAGTTGCATCCATTATATCAATTCAAATAGAAAATACAATGCAAAATCATAAGTTCCCTTAAGTAGGCTTTAATATATCTTGGAAATAGAAATATCAGAATAATAAGTTTATATTTGTTTTTTCATTGTGTGATGTTTTATTTTTTATATCTCTGTCATTCTTTCTGTCTGAGTGTGACATGATAGAGTACAAGAAATACAAATGCATATTTTTTATTTTACTTAGTTTTTATTTTATTGTGAAATAGGAGAGTTTTTTAATTTGATCCTATATTTATTTTATTTGGGGAAGAAAAATGTGATAGCTTATATGAATTTTGTTCATAATCAGTTAAAAAGGTCTTATGACAGTCCCAACTAGAAATGTATAAAAGAAAAAACCAAGTTTGGTTTTATTCCCCCCACTATTATTATCCAAATAATTGTGAACCTCCAATACATACACATCTAAGTTTTTTTTTATATATCAAACTATAGTAGCATCAGACAAATCTATCTTTAGGAACACACAGTCCAAGTAGAATGAGAATTCTATCCCAGAAGCCGAGTTTGGTCATAGTACTGTGGTTTGAAATGGGTATCACACCAAACCAACTTCATCATATTTAACCCCACATAAAACAAAGCTGTTCTTCTAATAGCTGTTTGAGATTCTACTGACTTCAGTAGGATCTGACTGTATCCCAGTGAAGTAATTATCCTCACTTAGCTGAAAGAACAGAAGCAACTGACTAGGGAGAGACACTGTAGCCAAGGCTCAGCATTGCTCACACAGCAGGTGTGGAGATGAAAGGCACCAGGCAACATCACAGAAGCCACTCAGTTACCAGGTCAAGATAAGAGAAGAAAAACTGTTGGCAGTAATTCCACCCTTCCCCAAGGAATAAAAAAGCTGCACTAGATAGCTCTCAGGAAGGATGACAAAAACTTGGTGAAGACTGTATAACACCTGCACTAGAATTGCAAAGAAAAGGAAAGGCTCGATATATGTTCCAACCAAGCGATAATATACTGCCTCAGGGTACTAGGCTTGTAAACTGCACAATAATACTGTTAGGTATGTATAGATTTTATTTCAAAGATATTATGAAAGAAAGGTTAAAAATGAGAAAGCCATGCTCTATATTTTAAGGGATAACCATAATCCTGGGAAATATCACTTAAAATGTGTTTAAAACACGGTGTATAATCTATAGAAGTTTCTACAGAGAAAAAAAATTACTTGCTTTTTTTCATACTTAAAGGATTTTTTGATACCTATTCAAAAGTATTGTTGTGCTATTACCATATAGAAAATTTGCAGTTAAATCAATAGGTGTTGATAATTTCTGTTTAGAAAACATCAGTCTGCAAACCTACATTGAATAATCAGTATGGTAAATTTTACCATTTACAGCATTATGAATGAATAAAACCTCTATAACGTAGTGAGAGTAAAATAAAATAAAAGAACTTAAGGCTGGCAGGTATAAAAATTAATCTAAAATATCAGTAGTTAAATAGAAATTTATACAGAAAGTAATAATGATATAATAATGACTGCAAAAGAAAATGCCATATCCTGCCTCTTGGGAGGAATGGCCTCCTCCTTCAGCAAAGGTTGGAGACTGAGCTAGAAAGGAGCTCTGAAGAGAGGAACCTGTGTGGAAACAAGCTCTGAAGAGAAGAACCTGTGTGTCTTGGTGGACAACAAGCTGAACATAAGCCCACAATGTGCCTTCCTGGAAAAGGCAGCCACAGGCACAGTGCTTCCTGGGCTACCACAGGCACAGTGTTCCCAGGAGAGTGAGGGAAGTGATCCTTTCCCCCTGCTCAGTCCCAGGGAGACATATCTGGACTGCTGGGTTCAGTGCTGGGCTCCCCAGTACAAGAATCATATGGAAAAACTTAAGTGTGTGCAGCTAAGGGCTATGAGGTTGATAAAGGGCGTCTGACAAGAGAAGCAGGACTGAATGAAAAAGTTGGGGCTCTTCAGCATCAAGAAGAGAAGACTCAGAGAGATCTTATTAATGTATACAAACACCTGACAGGAGGAAATAAAAATACATCTTCACCTACTAAGGATTAGACCATCTTTGGGATACAACTGAAAAAGAGTCACATATTTAGCTTCCTCTAAAAAGGAACACACTTAGCTGGCGCTAAAACCACTCTGCAATCGTGTTTATGGAAATCACAGATAGATTTGCGACAAAACCAAACTACATTTCAAATTTTAAAAAATGTTGTAAATGCACTTTAATCTTGTTCAGTTTATACTGTGATCCAGGGTGAAAATCAATATTTACTATCACAGAAACACGATGGAGTGATTTGTGTAACTGGAATGTTGCATTGGATGGCTACAGACTCTTTAGGAGAGATTGGCAAGGGACAAGGGGTGGAGGGGTGGCCCTGTGTATTATAGAAATGCTTGAGGCCATGGAGCTCGAGATTAAAGATGACTGGGTTGAGTGCTTGTGGGTAAAGGTCAGAGGGGCAGCCAACAAAACTGACATTGTGGTTGGAGTCTTCTATATATAGGAAGACATTGATCTATTACTCTATAAGCAGATGGAGGATCTCTCAAGTTCACCAGCCCTTGCTCTTCTAGGAGACTTCAATCTCCCAGATATTTGCTGGGAACTCAATACGGCAGAGAGGAGGCAGTCCAGAGGGTTCTTAGAATGTATTGAGGATTGCTTCTTGTCACAGCTAGTGACCCTACCAGGGTCAAGGCTATTCTTAACCTGCTGTTCACTAACAGGGAAGGGCTTGTGGGGAATGTGGTGGGTGGAGGCTGCCTGGGATCCAGTGACCATGAAATCATAGAGTTTTCAATAAATAGTCAAGCAACGAGAGGATTCAACAAAACTTGCATGCTGGATTTCCGAAGGGCAGACTTTGGCTTATTTAAGGAATGAACTAGTGGAGTATCCTGGGAGACTGTCCCTAGTAACAAAGGAGTCCAGAAAGGCTGGATGCACCTCAAGACAGAGATTTGGAAGGTGCAGGAACAGGCTGTCCCATTGTGCTGTAAGATGAGCCATAGGGGTAGATGGCTGGACTGGATGGGTAAGGAGCTTTTGAATGAATTAAGGAAAATGAAGAGGATGTACTGCCTCTGGAAAGGTGGGGAGGTAGCCCAGGCAATGTTTAAAGATGTTGTTAGGGCACGTAGAAAAAGAATTAGGGAAGTGAAGGCTCGTTTGAGCTGAAATTGGCCACCTCTGTTAAGGATACTAAAAAATGCTTCTATAAATACATTAATGGTAAAAACAGGGACAAGGACAATCTCCATTCTTTATTAAATAAGGAAGGGAATATAGTTACTGAGGATGAGGAAAAGGCAGAGGTTCTCAATACCTTCTTTGCCTCCATTTTTAATAGCAAAACTGATGGTCTACTCAACAAATGGTTACATCTACATCTCTTTTAAACACTTCCAGGGATGGTGACTGAATCAATTCTAGACAAGTTTTACAACCCTTTTGATGAAGAAATTTTCCCTAATATTCAATCTAAATCTCATCTGGTACAGATTGAGACCAGTTCCTCCAATCCTGTCAGTTGTTACCTGGGAGGAGAAACTAATCCCCAACTCCCTACAGACTCCTCTCTGAGGAGGTTGTAAAGATCAGTAAGATCTTCCTTGAGACCCCTTTTCTCCACGCTAAACAACATCAGCTGAGTTGCTTCTCATCAGACCTGTACTCCATATCCCTCACCAGCTTTATTGCCTTTCTCTGGACTCCAGCACCTCAGCGTCTTGCTTGGAGTGAGGGGCCAGAAAGTGAAGACAGGATTTAAGCTGCAGCATCATCAGTGTTGGTCACTGCCCTGGTCCTGCTGGCTACGCTATTTCTGATACCAGACAGGATGGAATTGGCCTTCTTGGCCACGTGGGCACACAGATGGCACATATTAAGCTGGCTATCGACCAGCACCCCCAGGTTCTTTTCTGTTGGGCAGATTTCCAGCCACTTTTCTTCAAGCCTGAAGTGTTTCACGGGGTTGGGATCCACATGCAGGACCTGGCACTTCACCTTGTTGAACCTCATACAACTTGTTTCTATCCATCAATCCAGCCTGTCCTGCTCCTTCTGTTGAGTTTTCTTACCATTAAGCAAATCAACACTTCTGCCCAGCCAGGTTTCCTCTGCAAACTGATGGTGCGCTCAGTTCTGTCATCCAGATTATTGAGAAAGACATTAAACAGATGTTAAACAGTGCCTGGCCCCAATACAACTTGTGACTGGCCGACTGGATTAAACTCCATTGTCTAACATTCTCTGAGACCAGTAATCAAGACAGTTTTTTAGTCAGTGAAGAATGCACCTGTCCAAGCCACAAACAGCCAGTTTCTCTAGGAGAATGCTGTGGGAAGTGCTGTCAAAGACATTTATACAGTCAAGGTAGAAAATATCCACAGTCTTTCCTTCATCCACTAAGCAGGCCATCTTGCCATAGAAAACGATAAGGTCAGTCAAGCAGGACCTGCTTTCATGAACCCATGCTGGCTGAGAGTGATCCCTTGGTTGTCCTGTATGTGCCACAGGGTGAGACGCAAGATAATCAACTCCATAACTTTCCTTGGAATCTAGTTCAGGCTGACAGACCTGTTGTTACCTGAATCCTCTTTTTATAACTTATTGTAGATGGGTCTCACATTTGCTAACATCCACACAACCAGGATCTCCCTGGTTAGCCAAGACTGCTGGTAAATGATGGAAAGTGGCTCAATGAGCAATTCTGACAGCTTCATTAGTACTCTAGGGTGGATCCCATTTGGCCCTATAGGCTTGTGTATGTCTAAAAGGTATAACAGGTCACTAATCATTTCCCCTTTGATTATGGAGGCTTCATTTTGCTCCCCTAACCTGCCATCCAGCTCAGGGGGAGGGGTAACTCAAGAACAATTGATTTTTACTATTAAAGACTGAGACAAAGAAGACATTAAGTATCACTACCTTTTTCACATCCTTTGTCACTATGTTTCTCACAGCATTCAATAGAGGGAAATTCTATTTTAACCATCCTTTCTTTAATACACTTAGAGAAGCATTTTTTAATGTCTTTTACAGCAGTAGTCAGATTAAATTCTAGTTCAGCTTTGGCTCTTCTAATCCTGCTGAATGATGTCCCCCCTTCTTCCAAAGTATATAAACTGTCTTATTTTGTTTGTGTTTTTGAACCAAATTTGTGTCTTCTGCCATGGTGGTCTTCTCCACTGGCTCATATTTTGGCATGCAGAGACAACCTGCTGGTATATTTAGGATCACTTTTTTTAGGATCACTATTTATGTGGCTTTTCTTTTCTTAGAAGATATTGAGCATGTGATTTTACTAGGGGTTAAGCATATAGGAAAATACAAACATTTTACCACTTTCTGCTGTACTTATTGCTTCTTAACCTTCTCTCAGGTACCTATTTTGACAGCAAGAAATCTGGTACTAGTTGCTTCTTTTTTGTTAGTTGGGTTTGTTGTCGGTTTTGGTTTGGGTTTTGGAGTTTGGTGTGTTTGGAGGTTTTGTGTTAGTTTTTTTAATATAGTATTACTTTCAAACTCTGGTTTACTGTAAATGTGATATGTACATTTACTGAATAGATGGAAAGCTAGATTTTTTTGTTCATTAATAATATTCTAAACAAGATTCATATCTATGGATTAATAGTGAGTTATGGAGTGGAGCTGAGGCCCTGCTGTCAGACACAGGGCTAACATGAGAAGAGTCCCTGTAAGCACAGGACATGACCATCAGATAAGGAGGCAGGGAGAGCAGGGACTAGACATCACAATAGCTGACTGGAAAAACATCTCAAGGTCTCCTTGAGAGAATGTATTTTCCTGCAGTAGGGCAGTGGCAGTGGCTGTTCTACTCCTTGCAGGGGGTGGAGGTCTCTGGGTCCCAGGCTGGGGTGGAGAATGGAGAGGGCCTTGAGCGGGGCCCAATCAGAGCTGTGTGACACCTACCACCGAGGAAAGAGTATATAAGCCTAGGAGATCAAGTGGTTTGGGGAGCGGGATCTTTGGAATGAGTCTGTAACTCTGCTTCCTGCGCAGAATAAACACACCTTTCTCATAACGAGGCCTATATTGTGAGTTTGGTTACTGCAAGTCAATAGTAAATTGAAGAAAACGTTTTTCACCCCCAAGGTACAACAAAAGAGCAATAGAGATGTCTAAACATTGTTGCCTAGTGCCATTTTAGATGATGTGAGACATCCAAGAAAAGTCTTGGGCTGGAGGGTGATATACAGGACTGTGGGACACTGGGATCTTTCTGGAGCAGCAGTTTGGTGACAGGTAGGATACTCCAGAGTGTCTTAACTGTCTCTGTGTAGTTAGTTCCTGAATTCCTCTCCTAGACTATTTGCCTATGGTTTAGAGGCAGTAGGTTTCTTGTTTCATTTGAACATTGAGAGTCAAGGGTCACTTGAAAAAATTATGGGTACATTATATGTCTGCTTTCCAGCTTGTGGGCCTTTGATAGTAGCTGTAAACAAGCATAAATGAGTATTTAATGCTCCAGTTGGCAAATTGGATATCATTAAGGAGCAGCTGTTTTTACCAGGTCTGACCTCGGTTAGAGCGGCTTCTGTGTTAATGATGACTTGTCTCAAGTAAATTGCTGGTGGATGACTTTGCAAAGCCAAAATGCTTTAAAATAGACACTGTTGACATGCTGCAAGTTGTTAGTGTGTTTGCTGACCACAGAATCACAAAAGGTGTTTAATATAATTTCAGACTGAACACAAACAAGCAGATTATAAAGTTATGAAACACAAAAATCTATGCTTTTAATATGCATTTTGTAGGGAAAAATACACTATTAACAGTCATGAGACTACCTTTGAGTATTCGACTATTTTATAGTCCAATATTTACATAAAGACATTAACATATGATAACCTCATTCAATGCATTAGTCAAAAGCAATATAATGAAAATATTTTTCTGTGTGTCAAAGTTTTGGTTTCAGACAAGAATTCTGTATTTTCCAATATGTAACTTTTATCAGCTAGCAATTTTAATTATAAAAGTTCTGGATTTATAAAAAATAAATGGGATTATTTTAGTTTAACATGAATAATTCTTTCAATTCCATTTTTTCACAATTATATCTAAAATCCTTCTCAATATTTTATGTGTGTATAACCAGAGATATATATATAGTTCATGGAAGTCCGTAGAAATTAGTGTTCTAACCTTCAAGTCACTATTGCTCTTATGAGAGGAGTGGAGTTTGAGGATATCAGAGAATCTTAGTACAGACAATGGATTTCCACAGGGACCCACTGTTGTGTAGCATTACTGTTTCTTCAATTACTTCTGAATTTTTGAATTTACGTGGAGTTACATGATAAATGTTTTCTTGAATTAATACTTGGAAACTAAAATGCCCACAAGGTACTATGAAAATACTGTATATTTTATCTTTTATACTCATACTGCAGTTTTGGCTAAATCTGAACTTTCAACCACAAATTTTTCAGCACTTGCTCTCTAAACCAGAAACGAAATGAAACCAAAACAAAACTGTTGCTTTAATTTTATCTTTTCTCTGTTGTATTGTCTTATCAGAGTAAAAGCAGGCTTTATGTTGTGTAAAAACTGACAAACTTTTTCCAGGAAAATTTATGGAGCTCTGTTTTCTATACTGGGCAAGAGTCTTATGTACTTGCTATGACTCACATGCTTTCCACCAAATCCTCCTGGAACCTTCTGCCACAAGCAAAATGAGATGTTACTCATCACAAATTATAGACTCTAAATTCTACTTATTTCCTTTTTATGCCTTTAAATCATAGTGGATTGCAATAAGTGGATGAATAATTTTATTTTCTTTAACTTTTGCATAAAAGAAGTAGGTCTAAACTGCATTATGTGACAAATTGCTTGAGTTGACCTAGGTACAGCTGCCGTTACTTCAAAAGGTGGACAGGAATTCACGTAGAGAATATATGGGCCTAAACTGAATCTCTTTGAAAAACAATTTTTCATCAGGCTCACAAAAGGTTTTGGTTGAGGCATTGTATAAAGGATTTGAAGTAAATCCATGCTTAACTAAATATTGTTGTTTAAAGCAATTGCTACTCTTTTTCTCATGTATTCTTTCCTTTGATTATCTTTTCCTCAATCACAGTTATATATGATTATGCCTTCACTTTCCGGAGACATGTGAGCCTCTCTTTACTAGTATTGTTATTTCTAAATAAACACTCAAAATAATAATTTCAAGCAGCTTCTTTGGAAATTGTGCTCCTCTTCACAATATACACGCATTAGACAAGCAAACTCTCTGGCTTATCTCCACAAAAGTGCTTGTCTTAATCTCCATTTCCAAAGGCTGGTAGGAGGCAGCGCTTTATACTGATTGGTTACTCCCTTCCCTTCCTTTTTTCTTCATTGATGAAGATTTCAAACCAGAGCTTGTTTTGATTTTAATAGCATTTTTTCTGTCATGGGAGAATAAAAATTGGTTCCATATTATTTTGATTTTTATTCTTGTTTTCTTGTACTTCTTTGCAGTTGTTGCAAAGAAGAAAGAGAACATGTTATTTTATATGCTATGCTTCTTTTCTACCTTTGCTTCAGTAGAAGTGTAGTACAGAGTTTAAAAATGAATTGAATGTGACTCAGCTTTCAAAATTGCAGGCAAATAAATGTGAGCAATATCTTACAAAGATATGGTGCAAAGAGAATGTAAAAGAATATTCTCCTTTATTTCTATGCTGCTTTCCTAAAGAACATTCTTGTCTTGTAAAGCTTCCTTTATCTCACAAGGAGATCATGCATTGTTAGCCTAGCATAACAAATACACTTTGATTATATTTTTCTTTTATTGTTCAAAATATAGAGTTTCCAGTGATTTAAACTAATATCATACATCATCACTGAAGAAGTTTTCAATATTTTTTTTAGCAATTGCACTTTTTAAAGACTGTGTCCTTTTCAAGTTTTGATGTTATTTCCCATACCACTGAAAAAGAATGGTTCGTATTCTGTCTGAGTGTACTCTAAGCTACAAGGAATAAAATACTATGCTATCACAGAATAACAATTCACACATATAAATTTTGTCAACATTTTTAATTCAACTATTTTCAAAAGTAAAAGAAGTCACTGTTGGCCTTTAGTGACAAAGTATTCTCAGCATAAAGGACAGAAACATCCATTTGCGAAAGGTCTCTTTGCAGGTGTCACGGTCCACTTGAATTTGGCAGGATGCGTGATGGTTCATTATTGTGATCTCAGAGTGCAAAAAAAACCCATTAGCTTTGATCAAACAGTGAAACTTTATTATGTGCCTAAGACGCAGCAGCACAATAGATGACAGTGAGGTAGGGAAAGCAAAGCAAGAGAGAGAGAGAAAGAAAGAAAGACAGATAAACCAACAAGTCCTCAAGGCATCCCAACAGATTTGTCGATTTCTCGGTGGGTGGAATTCCTCTTTGTTGGTTGGTAATAGGCCTTCTTTATATTAGATGTTACCTGGGGCATCTCTTGTGTCCCATGGACTTTTGCCCACACATGTCCAAGGAGGAGTGTCCAAGGCATGGTTAGTCCCAAAGCGAGTGGCCTTTTGCCGGGGGAAGGTTTTCATGTCCATCATGGCTCCCCGACTCTGGAGAATGAGTCCAAAATGTATCGTTCCCCTTCCCCTTATCAGAGAACTGGTACAGTACCCTTCATGCTACACTGTCCATTGTTCGGGGGTATCAGCACCCTGGTTTCCATAGGAACCACATTCCAGTCTCAATCCAGGGAGCAGCACCTGGCAGCCTCTCCGTCTCAGGCAGGTAGGCTCTGCAAACTTTGGTCAAGACCTTAACTCAGGTTTTGGGGTACCTGGAAATGTCCAAGTCCCTGGTGACAATGTTGAGACAATATCCATCTTCTGACCAACTCCTACAGCAGGATACTATAGAACCCCCCCATCCAGTGCATCAATGACAACCAGTATCAGCAAGTCTTTTCCAGAGGTTAATAATTACACTCTTGTTTGGTGTCTGTACCTTTACATATCTGTACTTCATTGTGAGTTGTTATTCATGAATGTGTAGTACAAATAATTTAAGCAAAGTCAGTCTCTCATTCTTCTTTTATTTTGTCTGTCTTCAAGTGTGATTTTAATATACCTCCAACCTACAGTTTGATTGGTTGATTGGTTAGTTGGTTTTAGGGAAATTGGGCAGAGTAAAAAAATAATCTGTTTAAATAAACAATGTTTTGATTACTTGTACATTCTTAAACTCTACCATTCCCAGATCATCCATGAAATCATGTACAATACTCAGTAACTATGGATAAAATAATTTTTACAATTTACAGATATGAATGCAGAATGCCATGAGCAATTCGATTTGGGGATGGTGGATATCATTCTTTGTTCCTGCATTTCTTTTTAGAGGCATTCAGCTATTGGATCATGCAGACAATAGCAGTATATTTGTGAAAAATAGACTTAGTCTTTATGCTATTTTATCTAAGGGATTCACATTGATAAAAGTAATGCAAGGGACAGTTTTTACAAAAGTAATATTTCAAGTTAGTTGAATAATTTTCTGTCAGTTGGATTCACAAAAATATTCTCTTAATGATGAAAAATAGATAGTCTGCTTTTAAAATTGCAATTGAGCAAGATATTTACTACCAAAAAACAAATGAAGAAAATATACATTCTTTTGTGTATACTTTGCTTTAAAACCAAAAGTGAACTAAATTCAATAGAATATGTAGTACACAAGTTATTAGTGTAATAATGTATGCAAAATCATCACCTTAGATACACAATACAAATCTAAATATTTTATAGTTCAATTAAACAAATATGTAATTAATCTTAAGTTGATTTTGATCAGAGATAATGAATGCAATGATTTCTCAAGAAAAAAGTAACAAAGCTAAATTAATCCTTAGGTATTCAAAGTACTGAAGAGACCTTATGAAACAATTAGGATGTAAACATACAAAGCATTTAGTTTTGTGTTTGTTCATTTGGATTTTTCTTTTCAACTAACTATGAATGATTTAATCTTTTCCTGGGTCATGGGCAGTTAAGAGACAATTAAGCCTTTAACTGTCTCCCATAGTAAACTCCTAGTGAAACTGGTGACTTGTGGCTTAGACAGCTTTATTCTGTCCTGGGTTAAGAACTGGCTGGATAACAGAGCTCAGAAAATAATGGTGAATGGTGCCACATCCAGTTGGAGGCCAGTCACTAGTGAGGTCGCCTAGGATTCAGTATTGAGGCCAGTTTTGTTCAACATCTTTATTGATCTGGATGAAGGGATGGAGTCTGTCATTAGTAAGTTTGCAGACGACACTGAGCTTGGAAAAAGTGTTGATCTGTTAGAGAGTAGGAGGGCTCTGCAGAGGGACCTTGACAGGCTGGATAGATGGGTTTAGTCCAACAGCATGAGGTTTAAGAAATCTAAGTGCTGGGGTTTACACTTTGACCACAATAACCCTATGCAGAGTTATAGGCTGGGGACAGAGTGGCTGAAGAGAGGCTAGGCAGAGAGGGACTTGGGAATGCTGGTTGATAGGAGACTGAACATGAGCCAGGAGTGTGCCCAGATGGCCAAGAAGGCCAATGGCATCTTGGCCTGTATTAGGAATAATGGTGTCAGTAGCACTAGGGAAGTTATTCTTCCCCTATAGTTGACATTGGCGCCTTGAGTACTGTGTCCAGTTCTGGGTCCCTCAGTTAAGAAAGATGCTGAATTGCTGAGATATGTTCAGAGAAGGGCAACAAGGATGGTGAAGGGGCTGGAGTGCAAGCCTTATGGGGAATGACTGAGGGAGCTTGTGTTTTTTTGCCTGGAGAAGAGGAGGCTTATGGGAGACCTTATTGCTCTCTACAACTACCTTAACAGAGGTTGTAGCTAGGCGGGGTCGGTCTCTTCTCTCAGGCCCCTAGTAACAGAATGAGAGGACACAGTCTTAGGCTGCGTCAGAGGAGGTTTAGGCTGGATATCAGGAAAAACTTTTTCATAGAGTAATTTCCCATTGGAATGGGCTTCCCAGGGATGTAGTGGAGTCACCGTCCCTGGATGTGTTTAAGGAAAGGTTGAATGGTGAACTTAGTGACATGGTTTCGATTATAGGATGGTGTTGGATAGGTTGTTGAGTTAGGTAAAAGATATCTTGATGATCTCTATGGTCTTTTCCAACCTTAGTAATTCTGTGTAATTGTGTGTAATTCTGAGACATCTCTATGAACTGTCAATTTAGGAAGTCAAGGCTGTGAACAAAAAGAGTACTCAATGTCTTTTTTGACCAAAAAGCTGTTTTCTGTCTCCTGAGCCAACTTCTCCATCTGCTTCTACCCTGAATTAATTCAAAATCCTTTATTTATGAAAGCATAAGCTGTTGCTATTGGAAGTGTGGCATTGTCATATACTATTCATTTCAACTTCACTGAAGATTCAAGCAGAAGGAAATGGTGGGCTAATATAGCAAAATTTCTTATCACCATCATACTTTATAAATTAAAGCCCATCTTTGTAAGCTGCAAATGTGGAAAGGTAAATGATACAGGACAATATAAAGGATGCATATGAGATTTTGCTTCTCATGGTGTCCTGGGTTAGCTGAGGCTGAGAAAACTTTCCCTGTTTGGACTCAGGTTTAAATAAAAAGATGGGTTTGTTTTGTTTTTTTTTTTCCTCCTTGCCCTTCCCCCCCCCCCCCCCCC
>VXBA01000116.1:171940-183512 GCA_013399895.1 Serilophus lunatus
GCTGAGAGAAGCAGCGCTGCCAGCCTCGGTGCTTTTCTGCCATCTTGGAGTCACCACGTGCCTGCCTGTGCTGCTGCTCTTTCCACCCCCTGCCACAGCCATCAGCGCCTCCTGCCACCTACTTCAGATTAACTGGACTTTTCTTTTCGGACACTGAAGCGAGGAATAAGTTTTGGTTTTTGTTTTTTTTTTCCTTTTCGTTGTTTGTTCACTTGTGGAACCGGTGGGGGTGGGGGTGTTGGTGGATGGTATTTTGGGGTTTTTGGGAGGTGGTTATTGGGCTTTCTTCAGGGGGGTTTTTCGGTATGTTAATATTTTTAAGTTAATTTTTTTTCTTTCCTCATAATAAATTCTTATTTTCTTTACTATCTCTGTATCCACGAATTATTAATCAATAATTTTGTCCATCGAACCAGGACACATGGGAATATAGTAGATAAAAATTGGAAAGGCACTGGTGGTGAAGCAATAGATTCCTTCTATAACAATTGCAGATATTAATATTCCAATTCCAAATGTTATTTTAAATGCTATTTGTTGAATGCTGTACAAAGAGAAACTGCCTCTTGTAAGTGTATCAAAATCTTGTTTGGATTATCAGAATGAGGAGGTTGGTCTAATGATATCTTGGATAAAACATACAGTCCTTAATTGTTCCTTCCATCATGGTCCTGTCAGTTGTCACTTAAGTCTTGATGTCTCTCCCTACAGACTTTAATACCTCATAACCATTAACATTTATTCAGAATTTTTACTCAAAATTTGATTTGACTTATTAAGAAGAAATGTTGACTGAATACAATGACAGAGTTTCAAAAGTGATGAAGATATTTTCCATTTGTTTTCTCAGCTTCAGAAATTTTGAAATGTCTTTTAAAGACTTACTTCAAACTTAGCGTTAGACTATGCAATATTTTTCACATAGGCACTGCATATTTGTCACAACTCTCCTTTACTACATCCCAATGCTATGTCACTTTTTGCAGCTGCCTCCACTCTATCATATGACCCATTCTCACCAGTCCAGAGAGTTACAAAAAAAACAGGAGACAGAGGGCCCTTATGAATTTTAACCATCATTTATTTGTGCTGTTCACTATGTCTCTTAATAAAACCTTGATTACTTCAAAGTCTTGTATTTGGATCCAGAGAGCAATTAATAGTTCATCAGCTCCTAATTTCAGCACTCTGCAACAAAAAACTAGGGCTATTACCCTCCAGAAATATCTTATGAAAAGTACTGGCAATGAATTACAGCAGAAAGGTCTTGACAAGACTATAAAGTGAGGATCTTAATTATGACAACACTATCCTCACAAAGACCAGAAAGGGAACAGATTGGGAGACACAAGCAACATTACTCAGGTTCAGAAGGGGACTCTAGATTAAATAGTTGCCTGTCCTTAATTGTAAGGAAAAAAAGCTGAGACAGAGTTTATCTGACTGAGTTCTAGTTGATTAAAAGTCTGGAATGGAAGTCTTCCTCTCCTAGGCCTTCAGACGAGTGAGTTCCTCCAAACTTTGTCTCTTCTTATCTACAAACGAGTATTGCTTCTCATTTACCTTAGCTATCTGCATTAATGAGAAATTATTTACCTATGGAAGATTCTCTTTAGTCACATATGGATCTTAGATCAGTAGCTCAGTCTAAGTTAATGGTCAAAATCTGGCAAAAGCAAACAATTTTAGGATAAAAACTAGGGAGTAGGATATGTTTTTCTCATGATTTTACATCTTTAATTTTTTTCCATAATGAATTATTGTCCTGATTGAGGAATAAGACTTTCCACTGATACTCATGGACTCTAAATTCTAAACTAGCAATTCCCCTCCTCGTATTTTTCTAGATGCCGTACTATGGATATGCCTATAATTATCCTGATGCCCCNTGATACAGACCTAAAAGTAGAAACGATACAAGAGGGGTTTTGTTGCTACTTCTGTTCTCCAAACATAAATGAAGTTGTCCTCAAGGAAAAGATTAACAGATTCATAAGTAATCCTGGCAACTTTGTCTTGGAGATAATGAAACAAACATAGAATCTTTTTATGACATAGTAATTTATACACCAATTGTAGCTTTCTGTGCTGGAGGTGCATTCATACGAGCATGTACACTTGTAGTTATAGATCCTTGTAGTTAACTGAGAGAAATAAGGGATTTTCTCTTCCTAATGAAGACTTCTAATGTAAGTTGCTTCCAATTCTATGAACTACTAGCTCAATTTTAATTGATATAGATAAAATTGAAATACTGCATACTTTGTCTGAAATTCTAGGGTAATGAAACAAGGTGTGGTCGTTTTCTGAAGTACACTTTCAAGGCTATTAGTTTCCTTTTCAGTGTCCCAGACTTTTAGACTGCTTCTATAAAGAATTCCACAAAGAAAATTACTAGTTGGGTTTTTTTTTTGTTTGGTGGGGCTTTTTTTTCCCCCCTCACTGTAAATTAGATATTTGATTAGGTGGGATTTCTATATGCTTGTCATAAGTAAAGATTAACAATAACTCAATGTGTGCTATATCTATTACAAGTATATTTCAAAATCAATCCATCTTAATAACAGAAACTGTACTGGTATTCCTGGCTTTTTATGTATTCAGATGATTTTGCATATATTTTTAATAAGTTAGTTTAAAACAAATTCTGCTTGAAGTATGAATGACATGTTTCTGAAAGGGGTGCTCCTATTATCTTTCTGTCAAAACATGATTATGATTGTTAATTAATTGCTCACATCTTTTGTGCCAATGCAAGCATCTTGAACATTTACAGCTCTTATTTATCCCCAAAAAATTTGTGATTTGATATGGTTGTAAAAATAAATCTATAACTATTTTCTCTGGATACAAACATACATAAACGATACTTTAGGTATAAAATTAAGCATGTGAGTAGGCTGGTAAATGTTGCAGGCATAAGAAAATTCTGTGAAATGAACTGAATTCCACTCCACAGTTTTGTGAGCTAAGTTGAAAAAGGTTCAACTTGGAAGTTCAAGCCTGTACTCCAAAAAGAGCTGCTTTATTATTATTATTATTATTATTATTATTATTATTATTATTATTATTATTATTATTATTATTATTATTATTATTGTCATCATCATTATTATTATCATTATTACTACTATTTTACAGGCTGCTGTTGTAAAAAATCTCTTGTTGAAAGTCTGAAATGTAATATGTCTTTCTGATTTTACCAACACACGAGACAAACAACTAATTTAGGACTCCCTAAATACCTCAGCCTGAGTGCATTTTTATGTCAATACTTGCTCTGCATTCTACTTCCTATTCTTCGTTTGACAACTGATAAACAAAAACAATCCAAACCCAATACCAAACCCTGTTTTCATGGTCATCTTTTACCTGGGTCAGTCCTCAGCACAGCTGAAGGCAAAGTGCCAAAGATAATCCTACTAGCATCTCAAAATTTGGAAATGAGCAACTGTCATATAAGCTCCTTCATCTAGCTATGATGTTAGAATTCTCAATATGAATTGATTGCAAACTTAATGTGAATTTCTGTTTGCATTATGACAACACCATCTTACCTCTAATAGCCAGAGTTATTTGCCTTGTAAACACATGCATGCACATTATGTACATTCTTTTAACAAGTAAAATTACATTCCCTTAAATGTTTATGTTTATTTAGTATTTTACAGGTATTCTTCATCTATTATTACTCTGTAAGTCTCTTGAACTTGACCCTTGTAACTTAAACAGTAAAAGAAGCAATGCATAACGATGTCTCCCCAGGATAGAAGGAATGGAGAGCTTACTGTTTATACAATGTTTGTGTGAATTTGGTGGAGACAGGTGTTTTTCCACCTGTTCTCCCCATGAGGGAGAGTCCATGACATCTGCCCGCCACAAGCCCTCACATGAAACCACAAGCAGAGCATACATATTTAGCTGTATCTTGTGTAATTACTATTGTCTAGATTTGATAGTACTACATCTTAAACCTGTAACATCTGATAATGCAAAATGTAACAAATTCTTTAAAGAATAGTATTGTTTTTCAAGAAGCAGATGTATTAGCAGGTGTGTTTATACAACTTACGAAAATGAAATAAATAAACCACAGATATTGCTGTATGTTTACAAGACAAAAAAAGTAAAGGACATGTGCAAACTGCAACGTGTACTCATGCATCTGTTTACAGTAAGTGACAGCAATATAATGAAATTACGCCTGAGATATGTATAAATAACTTGGATCCAAGTTCCTTACTTTGGTGAAGGCAAGATAGACAACAGCACAGCCAGTCCTGATCTTTTTGTTGAAGACTTAAGTTCTACTGAGCATAGATTCTAGACAGAACCAAAATTGCCCAGTGTTTCTCATCTGAGATACTAATGACTAAATGAAGAAATTTTACACAGATAAAATTCAAAACACAAACTTCTTCCAATCCTTAAATCAACTACTTTCTAGACATGCAGGTCTACATGGTATACGGTGGGTAAATGTGTACAAGCTTGAGTCATCTGCAGAGTCTAACTACTTAAATTTACAGCCAAGTCACATCTAGTACAATCATGCTTTCTCCAAGGTTTATTAGGCAGACTTTGATAAAGTGCCTCTTACATGTACTTACATGAATTTCGGTTGTCCTGGAGTACAAGCAGATAGTTTCTGCTTGTCTGCAACATGACTTAAACATACTAAATTTTTTTCCGTCAGTTAATTTTTTATTTCAAATATATATCTTAATGTATTGCTATAAAACTTTCAGTTTCTCCTTAGTCTATGTTTATTAAATTTGGATTTTTGTTGTCCTTAAGAGCTACTAAGAAAGAGATTCTATGATACCTTGCTACATATTTTCTTTATTCTATCATATTGCCCCCCCCCCGGAAAAAAAGCAGTCTAATATCTTGTAGTGCTCTTCTGCCTTTAAGGAGTAGTGGAGCATGCCGTTTCTCTTCTTTTTGCCTGGAGAATATTTCAAACTTTTGTCTAACCAAATGCAGTATGCACACATCCTGAAGTGTAGGCAAAATTGATCTGAATGACTTCATTTTAAATACATTAAGATACAGCAGTGATGACCAAAGAATTTGCTAGTTGCACTGGTTTGTAAATTTCTGCTATTCAGACAGGTAAATATGGATTTATATGGCTTTTTACTAATCTTCTACTACATTTTAATAGAAAAATAGTATTTGTGAAAACAAAATAAAATTAAATATGTTTTTTAAATATTTTCAATAATTTCAACTTGTATTTATATGAATTTAAAAGGTAGTAAGGGAAAAATCCAATCAATATCATAAGAATCTAGGAAATATTTACTTATCTTTTATGATGAAATAAAGAATTTTCTGCCAGTATCCAAAATGTACCATAAAATGTACCCTGAGCAGAAAATCTCCAAGTGCACATTACCCTTTCCACTAAAATAGATGGAGACCATGGGATTTATCTGACAAGATTAAGATATGTACAACACAGTTTCTTACATTTGGGCTTGTCGCACAAGTATCTTAAGCTTTTCCCCAGATTATTCTGAATTGCATTAATGTAAATTCTGAATGTTCACTTGAGACATCTATAGTCCTGCTAGCTTGTGTGCTCAGTAAAGCAGTAATGCTGAAAATGATTTAATGTAATTAAAGAGTACATTTTAGTTCACTTATTCAGCTAGCCTTCTTTGGACGTTGTCATATAGTGTCACTTAAATATCAAGGGATCTTGTGGGAATTTTCTTGGTATAGTGGTTTTGTCTCTATTACTATTTTTTTTTTCTATTTATATGACAGCCTGCATTGCAGGTCTTCCTTCAGGAAACAAACAACCATAAGAGTTGACCACCTCCCTTTGAACTAAATAAATGAGGAAAATTAAGCAAGTTAAATAGAATCATATTAGGACAATAGCATGCATTACAACAGAAAATCTTATTAGATCATCTCTTTGCTCTTCACAAGAGCTTCTTCTTTCACTTAAGTGAAAAAGGAAATCATTAGCAGTATTAGTATACCAAGATTTTTCAGAAATTTCAAAAATTCAATGGATTACTATCAAATGTAATTTAAAAATACAGTTTCTGTATGTATCATTATATATTAAATATATCTCAATTTTTAAAAAATTTAATATTATTAAACATTAGATTTATGTTGTAGATTATTTATATATTTATAAATTAAAAGATGTGAAAGGAGTTTGCCTGGGGATACAATAATTTATCTTGACTTTGATTTCTTTGTGGATTTTTGGTTTGGCAATTTTTCTCCTTATTAAACTGTCTTTATTTCAACCCATGATTTTTCATGCTTTTACCCCTCTGATTGTGTCCTGCATTCCATGGGGTTTGGGGCAAGCAAGCAGCTGTTTAGTGTGTAGCCAATGACCAGTGTTAAATGACAACATCAATATAGCCTTAAGGCACTTTCATTTAAAAACATTGTCAGAAAGAGTTGACCAAGTAGGTTTTGGACAGCCATAAACAGAAAACTTTTTTCTCTATGGGAAAAATTGAATAACTAGCACACGAATTACCCCTTACTATATATATTACCTAGGGTTTCCATATCTGAAGTGGCTAGACCTTTTCTACAATAGTTTGCCTCCAGATCAGTGATGAAATGCAGCCCAAATTGGTACTAACTGGAAGATGTCATCATCTGACACCAATAAGATACGAGGAACAATGTAAGACTAATCACAACCATCTCTTTCACTGGTCCTCATTCTATATAAATTTCCATCATATGCATCATGAACTGGTAAAATGTCCATCTTGCCTACCTTATTGAAATATTTGTGATTTTTCATTCTGTTTTTTAGATAGAAGGACAGCAATTCACTTCACCTTAGTGATTAGAGTAATTTTGATTTTAATGATGGGGGGAAAATCACTGAAAGCAAAAAAAGAAAACATCAATGAGTCCGAAATATTTTTTTTTCAGTGCAACATGGATGTTTATGATTAGAAGTGCCTTTTGATTCCTTAGCCCTTCTCAAGAAATGCCAACTTTGCAGAATTAATGTTTGAGTTAATGCAGAAAATAAGTTAACTTTTTTATTGGAACTACCCTGCTTGGTTACACTATTATACTTTTCCATTTGCCTATATAACAACTTTTTGCATATGTTACAGAGCAGATGTCCTTTACATAGTGTATAAATACCATAAGGTCTTCACTGTAGACAGGAGAGATACAGTTATATTGCTACATACACAGGCAATGCAATCTCTTAATTTAACTGTGCTGCTTCAAGATTCTCTGCATACACATATATGTTTGGTCATCAAAGATATTCTTTGCCAGGTAAGACATAAAATGCACATCATTGGTACTAATCATCTATTTCCAGGCAAATTAAATAATCTCCAAATATTTGAGTTCCCATATGCTTAGTGGAGTTTTATTCAATAGCGTTGCAGGAAATTAGAGAGAAATACTTGTCAGTGGTTTGAGCCAGAATGGGTGCCACATGCAGGACATCTCTCGAGGTAATTGTAGAGAATTGCCATAGCAAAGACTATGGGAAGCACCCAATTGTAAAGGAAATTTTGTGAGCAAGAAATGTGTGAGTTGCAAGTGTTATTGCTAGGTTCTGATTTGGTATTACTGTTTTATTAACTTAAATTGATGAAATATATAATTTACATCAAGCAATGACTTATTAATTCCTTAACATAAGTTTTCCATTCTACATCTATACTAACTGATCAACTGTCCCAAAATGCTGCAATGTTTAAACTGCAATGTATGTATGGGCAGAAGGCATTAAAGAACTTCAGAGCAAGATATAACTGCTGTTTTTCAGTGCCATGTCTGCTTCTGTGAAATATTTGTGTCAGATAAGGCTCTCCTGGTGGTCAGGTTCCCCTCACTTTGTAGTCTCCAAAGACTAAACGTTTCATATTTTTTAACTATGTGGACACTTTGACACACAAATTATCACCAAAAAAAACCAACCCACAAACAAACAAAAAACCCCCACCCAAACAAAACAACAAACACCAAAACCAAAAACCCCACAAATTTCATAGATGTATCCCTAATGATATAGTATTGAATTTGGGACTGAGAACTATTGTAAAACATAATCTTCTAGCATGGTTTTGGATGCCACAAGGAATCGAAAGCATCCCGTCAGCCTGGCAGATATAATATGGGACTTCAAAGAGACATGCATAGCTACAAAATGACAGTTGAACTGAATACTACAGTTGAAATAGAATATTACAAATTAATAGAAATGTTGATTGGAGGGGATTTCTTAAGGTCATCAAGTCCAATACTAAACTCAAAGTACTACTACTGGATGAGAGCAGACTGGATATTCTACAGTAGTTTGTTTTTTCTCCTCAGGTCCAGTTTGAACCTATCTAGACATAGTTTGTCACTATTATCTCTTATATTGTGTCTAGCTGGAAGATAGATAACTCTTTCTCGTGCAGGAAGGTGTCAACAGTCATTAACACTCATTGCTCACTATTCACAGCACCAGCTCCGTTTACTGGACCCTGAATCTCTTTTCCAAGTGAAGAGCTGCAGGTACTACAGCTTTTCTCCTACTATTGACAACTTTCATTTTCTCTTTCCCTGGGAGCTTTGTCTTCTTACTGTCCTTTAATATCCTTTGCCATGCTAACCTAACCTGTGGGCAGTGGATTATAGGTCTTTCTTCTGCAGGTTCTCAGTGAACGTGCTTCCAAACTCTTACTTATTGAAGCAAGCCAATATATGTTTTTCTGCATTTCATCTCATTTAACTTGGATGAATTATATTCCAATATTTTTGGAAGATACTAAGCTAAAACTACCAATATTCAAAATAAGATATCATACTTTTTCAAATTTTTCCATGTCTTTTTTATATTGTGATTCCCAAACACAAACATTTCCTTTAAATCATGCACCAAATCATATAGCACTTTAGGCAGATGTTTTCCTCCTAAAAATAAGGATGTTTATGGTTAATAATGAAAAAAAGTAGCTGACGCCTAAGGCTTTAAGTTAACAATTACAAGAATCTGAGACTCATTTCCCAAAAACCATAGGAGGCTTACAAAAGCAAGTATAACCCCTAAGATAGCTTTGGATTTTTTGTGTATATAATAACATCGTGTATCATTGATCAATACTTTCATTTGTCCATTTTTCCTGTGCAGCAGCAGATGCTAAATAAGGCTTTTCATGAGCAAGGCAAAGCATTTCAATGATTATTCTGAAACTTCAAAATACTAGCTTGATGCCTCAGGGATTTCCTATGGAGCTAGTTCTCAGCTGCAGAACTCTACCTGTAATCTAACAGATTTGCGAATGTTAGTCAACAACAGCATTGAATTCTAACAAATGATATGACAAGTCAAGTTATCTTTCTGCAAATAGCCCTGGTTCCTCACTAATAAACTTAGGACCTCTACAGATCCCCAATGATCTATATAAAAAATCATGAAACTGTGACTTTGCTATAATTACTCTGAACCATGAGGAATGCTTTTTGTGGTTGTGGTTTCTTTGTTTGGCTGCTTTTGTTCTTGTTAGTTTTGTTGGGTTTTTTTTTTTCAATTTATGTTCCATCTTTAGTTTATTATAGCAATTTTCTGAAAAAAAAGAAACAAAATAACATCCTCTACATTTTTACTTTGTCCTATTTACACTCTTCTAAATTATTTCTTTGTAAATTGGATTCTTTCCAGCTCGAGGGGAGAGAGAAGGGCACTGGGTATTCCTTATTCTTAATGAGGATTGTTATCTCTAATTATGTTCACAATCAAATAAGTCAATGGTTGAGGAGTTTCTTTTCAAAAACATTGAGCTACAAAGTATGATGTTGATGCCACAAGATTTCTTACATTCTTCGTATTTCCAGATTTTAGCATAGCTGCATGGTTTCCCACACTTAAGATGGTAGAAAACCTCTTATTATCTGTTAAATGTTGTTTAATGTTCTTTTTGGGAAAAACAGGTTCTATCAATTAGATATCATAATTTATTTAGTATAGAAAAAGGGGTACTGATGCTATGGCAGGTGCACATCGATGTACATTGTTGACCTGGAAGCTTCCATTAAAGACAAGCTTTTTACTTTATCCTTGTTTCTCTCATTTTAGGCATCAATGTCCTAACACAGACAAACCCTAACACAGACAATCAATATCTTTTGTTGTTTCTAGACAGCAATTTGCAGGAAACATTAAGTGTTTCTCTATATTATTGTCTAATTAGAAGACATTATAGGTATTTTATTGGTAAGGAAGTGGATGCATCCTCCAGAACTGATGAGTTACTTGATGGTTTTATTCCCCTTGTCACAAAGAGTGAAGATTTATGTAGACATGTGACTGTCTTGTGCCGCTTTTTGTTCTGACAAGGTAGAAAATTACTTTTGCTATATTGAGTTCAGTTTTCATGCTTGATGGATTGGCCTTCTTCAATGGAAGTGATATCTGTTTTTGATCTTCTCAAGGTAAAAGGGTCAGATTTTCTGCCCTTGAGAATGACTTTCAATA
This sequence comes from Serilophus lunatus, assembly GCA_013399895.1. Lineage (NCBI taxonomy): Eukaryota > Metazoa > Chordata > Aves > Passeriformes > Eurylaimidae > Serilophus > Serilophus lunatus. The sequence goes on from VXBA01000116.1 coordinate 182,427, forward strand.
TAACAAAACCCTTTTATCCTAACCAGAAACAGAACTAGAACTTTGGCAAAAAAGCACACAAACCGTTTATTAGTTGATGAGAAGGTGGGATAGAGAAATAAAAACTACTACAATGAGAAAAAAAATATTCAGGTGTCAGGGTTGAACTTTCAGAATAGAAGAATGATATTAAATGAAAATAGTTTTCTAAAATAAGAACAGAATAAAAATACATTCTGAAATTAGAAGGAAAGAAACACATACAGAATTAAGCCAAATATTGAGACAATATAAAAGAAAATTTCCTCTACTAAAGTAATGAAAATATGTGTTTGATAAATACAGGTTGAAAAAGAAATGCAAATTCCAAGTTGGGTGCATTTACTAGTAAATGAAAATGTCACTCGTTTTTTTCACATTCCAAAGTGATTTGCAAATAATTTTACAAAAGTGCATAAGTAGAGGGCCTAGAACACTACAGATTAATTAATTTTGCAGTTATACTAATTACTGGTTTATATATAAATAGATGGATGACAAAGAACAAGGACAAATATTTACCTTTTTCACCTTTTGTACCTTCTCTGTTACAGTGGTACTTGAGCGCAGTCTCTGTTTCATATCTAATCTGTAAAAAAGCAGGCCAAATGCCAGTGTTTGTTTTGTTTTTTTCTACTCTATCTTGACATTCATTGAAGTCCCTGGTGAAAAACTAGGGAAGAAAAATGAACACTCAAGGAGAAAGACGTTTGCCAAGCTAGATGACAAAAAAACCCAAAAAACAAAAAAACCCCACCCAACCCCAAATACTATTAGCAAGAGCAATGATTGAAAAAGCCCCATGAGAAATGAGATGTCTTCGCCCTTAGAGATAAGTGGTAGAATTATCAAAGTGCCTTACTGAAATAAATGAATTAGAAGAGATGTGAATCTATTCCACATAAGATTGCTAATAACAATGAAAATGAGCAATATTGTTACCTGTGATAACAGTAATCAAAAAGATTAGGGAAATGAAAAAGTTATTCTGTTTGTTTTGATAGAAAATTTGATTCTAAAAAGACCATGTAATTACTTGCTTTACTTGCTTTTCATCTTTTTTTTTTT
>VXBA01000116.1:183550-209307 GCA_013399895.1 Serilophus lunatus
AGAGAACGAAAACGTGACTGAAACTGATAATATCAGAATGGGCGAGTGGAACACTGTGATCCCATAGAGATGTCTTGTTGATGTCCTAGTTGATGTCCATAAGTGTTAGTGCTCTATTATGAATAGAAATGAGATCTCTATATTGTAGTTCAGCATGACTTATAATCACCCTATAGTGCTACTTTAATCTTGCCACTGTTAATTGTGTAATTACTAACTGTTGAGAAAACATTGTGCCTGTATAATTCCAGGCGTCTTTTCTCCAACATATTTCCTACTGCTTACTTTGAAAACACTACTGCTAATTTCTTAAGTTTAACAATAGTTTCTTTTTCTATTAGAAAGATATTTTTTACATTTTTAATGCCTAAAATAGCTAATTATTTTAAGTCTATCCCTGCCCAGTATGTAAATATTATTATTTTGTACCTGATGTTCTATGCAATTTAGCTGTGGTTTTCAATTATTTTTTTAAGATACTTAGCTTATAATAGGTAGCTAAATTTTGTGATTATTACAAAACATATTTTTTCTGGGTTCAATTAAAACTGATCACATTGGTCTTTATGATAAATTTATATTTTTAATCCAAACCGTGTAAAATACAAAGACAGAAATTCAATAAAAATAATTTATTGCTGCAATGAGAAGCAAAATATTCCAGAATCCAAGGATATTTTTTCTCCTGCAATGGGATAGTCTTTCTTTGAGATGTCGAGTATTTTATCTTGGTTTTCTCAATATAAATCTGTCTTCTCCATGTGAGAAACTCCCAGACACAATTTCTACATTACAGGATTCCAGAAATATGTATTATTATTTTGTGCAGACAAAACACTATTATACTCCATCAGATAATCAGTTAACCTAGAATTTTCATCTGAAGAATAGAATAAATGGTACAATACATTCAGAACCACAAATCTGGTAAAGTAACATAGAATGTAGAAAATGCAGTTTAATATTGGACTGAACTAAAGATGTCTAATTCTATCCAGAAAAAAGTGCTATTTTTCATATTTTTATGGGTGGGAATAAAAGTATGATTTTAGTCATCCAAGTGGAAATAGTAACAGTAACAGTAGCAGTAATAACAACAACAACAACAACACAATAATAATTTTATAGTAACAGCAACAATAATAATAACAACAATAACAACAATAATAATGAATTAATATAATAATAATAATAATAATAATAATAATAATAATAATAATAATAATAATAATAATAATAATAATAGTTAAGGGACAAGCCTTGCAGGTATTTTTCAAATTGTCAATGATCTCATTTTCTCTAAAAGGGGAAAACAAAATTTAATTAATAATTAAATTTCTTTTAACATCTATCTGCAATTGTAGCTGTTCTTTATGATAGGACACATTTTACATTTTCTTCAGCCATAAACAGTACATAAGATTCTAATTATTTAATTGTATTCTAGCTTTTCTTTATAGAAAAATATAAAGCAGGGACAAGTACATGGTCTTTTATTTCCTTAGAATTTCACAATGTAGTAATTAAAAAGAAAAACAATAACAATTACAGAAGTCATGTTACAGGCCCAAAAGACAACCACAGATGACCACAGACAGGGAAATAATGTCGTACTTTAAATAGATATTGAACCTGTATACCAAATTTAGTAAGCTTTAAGCAATGTCAAATGTTACCCCTGGTGAGAGATAAATGCAAAAATGAAATTAGCTTAGTCAAAGCACATTACTACTGGCAAGGTGATGTCTTTGATGGCTAAAGAGAACCACGGTGATCAATTCTTTCTCTTGCTCTCCTTCTCTCACAGAAGACATTTTTATCCCAAGATTATGCTGTATGTTTCCCAGTTCTCTCTAGATAATTTAATTGCTTCACTTATTGTACTAATCAGTATGTTGATGTTTTCCTCAATGACAAAGTACATCAATGTCATAAACATTATTTCAGATACACATAATGAAGAATTTTCAGTGTTTATGATAATGTGTCATGTGGCAATTTCGAATAATTGCTGTTTTAGGTAGTAGTCCAAAGCAGTTGAATTCCTTCTGTAACACCTTGTGAGATTCTGCATCTGAATCTCAATTCATTTGGGTCAGAACAAACCAGCTAGAGTGAGTGTGTGTGTGTTGTGGGGGAAGGGCCAGACCTGCTGCTGCAAAGTTTGTGGCTGGGCCTGCCCACACAGCACATGGTCCAACATTGCCGAGCCACATGGTTTGGGGCCATGTGGCTGCCTGTCAACCAAGGAAAGCCTGACTGGCAGCCCCCCCACACCACACCCCCTGGAGTTCTGAATTAGCTGCAGCATCCCTCTAGCAAGGAAGGCACTGAGTGGTCAGTGGACCAGTTGTCCTGCCTGTGAGAAGTAGTCAAACCCTGTATGAACAGCTGAACAGGGACTCCATTTTATAGAAAGTGTGTGTGTGACTCTGTGTGTGTGTGTGTGTGTGTGTGTGTGAGAGAGAGAGTCAGTGAAGGCCTGTGAGTCTGGCCTGCTGCCTGAAGATCTGACAATATGTAACTTATGGTAATTATTTTTCCTTCTTTTCTCTCATTTCTTCTTTTTACACTCTTTCTTTTCTTCTTCACTCTTTTAATCTCTTTTCCTCTTCTACTCTTTTCTTCCTCTTGTGAGTAACTCAAAAGTGAAGGAAATTGTCTTGTACTAAGCTGGGTTACTGATTGACCCCTTTCAGGTACTGAAAGATCACAATACAGTCACCCTGGAGTCTTTTCTACTCCAGGCAAAATAATCCCAAATAACTCAGCCTTTCTTCATAGGAGAGGTGTTTCAGCACTCTGATCTTCGAGGCCGTTGTCTGGACTTGCTCCAACAGGTCTATGTCCTTCCTGTGTTGGAGACCCCAGAGCTCGACACTGCACTTCAGGTAGGGTCATAATTCATATCAGTTCATGCCACCATCTGCTTTCATTTTAATAACATGAGTGCATTTCAAACAGGCAGAGCACTCTAGTGGGTTTTCTGACATCATAGTTAACTTCAAGTTAATTAGAAATTTTAAACAGTCATAGACATCTAAGACTAAGCTGAATAAAGACTCACTAAGTTTGTTTTGAACATGCAAGCCATGCTTGTATGTGTGACTTCCATAAGCATTAGTTGAGGCTGCTATTATGAAAAATAAGTATATAAATCATTCTTTCCTGATCATCATCAACAACAACAAAAAATTTATGACATTACAATAGCAATATACATTCTAATTGGAAAAAAATATCTGTCACCAATATTTTTCTAGCACAGCACTACAGTCTTCAACTTCTTCCTGAAGCCCACAAAATGCAAGGTGACAAAATCTTTGTTTCAGACCTATAAAAATATCTCAGACAGTATAATGAGTTTTCTGGTGTGAAACATTCATCATCTTATGGATGCTTTTGTCTAATCTTTTCAATTAAATGCCATCTGAGCACTCTTTAAAACTCTGAGTGCAAAGATTTTCTTTTCACTTACGGGTAACAAATGTACTGTGGATGATTAGACAAAACAACAGTAGGAAATATCTAAGTAGAATTATTTGCCTTTTTCTTTTTTCTTGTTTATGTTTTTTGATGTTATAATTGTCATATCAACAATTACTTACTCCCGAGAAGAATTTCATATGGAATTTTTTTTGCACCACCTCCCACTCACACAACAGCAAAATATTAGTAGTCATCGTTATTCAGGAGAATTTTTTTGGTATATAGATCAATCTAAATTCTTTGTAAAAAATAGATTTTACAACTATTAATTATTTTTTTTAATTTCAAGAAAAGAAAAAGATCTACTCATATGTTATTTTAATTTACTAACGTTATTTCTCCACCACAATGTGTTTTCATGCTAAAGTAGTCAGGCAAAATTTAATGGAACTTTGTACAAGAATAGTTGTAAAATTCCATATAAAGGAAATCAGAGACTGTATGTATGTTTCTGTATGCGTCACTGTATGTGTGTTTCTCTCTCCATTCTATTAACCTCAGGCTTAGACTGGGAGAACATTCTCTCATTTCCCACTAAAAAAAAATTGCTCATCAAAATATTGCTAGTAATAATGTGAAAAGTTTCTCCAGCTTCCTGGAGATTTGAGGTCATGGCAGATATAGTCAGTATAATCTTGTTGAAATGAAAACTTGGGCTTTTTTAATGTATACTAATTAACTCCAAATTATCAAAAATTTCACTGGAGAAATTCATTTATGGTAAAATTATTTGAATTATTTAAATGATGTTAAGCTGTTTATGGGTTTGAATCTGCTTGGGATGTAAGTAAAATTTATGTAAGTAATGATGAAAATTTTTTAATGTCCAAAAAAATGATTGCATCAAAAACTAAGAAGTGAGAATGAAACATATCAGTCTTAGATTCCTTCCAGATGAAGTCCTGCAGGTCCCACAGACAACTTCAAAGCACTGACCCTCTTCCTGAGATCATCTAGCAGGGTATGAATGCCCCTCCTGGCTGCCAGGGCGCTGCTGACTTATGTTCAACTTGCCATTGACCACGGCCTCCAGGTCCCTTCCTGTGATTCTGCTCCCCAATGTCTCACTCCCCAGTCTGTACATACATACAGGATTGCCCCATCCCAAATGCAGAATTTGACATTTGTCTTTGTTAAACTTCACACAGTTGGTTATTGCCCAATCCTCTGATTTGTCAGGTCTCTCTGCCTTTGAGGGAGTCAACAGTTCCTCAGAGTTTAGTATGATCAGCAGACTTACTTAGTACATCTTTGATTTCTGCATCAAAGTTGTTTGTGAAGACATTGAAGAGCACCGTGTCTAGGATGGAGCCCTGCAGAACTCACTAACGACTGGTCTCCAGCCTGATGCAATCCCATTTACTACAACTCTATGCACCTGAACTGTGGGCCAATTTTTCACCCATTCCACCCATAAAGGGTTCTGATCCACGGCAAGTTGAATATGAGGCAATGGTGTGTCCTGCCGGTTGAGAGGGACAGTGGTGTCCTGGGGTGCCTCAGGCACAGCACTCTCAGCTGATTGAGGGAGGGGACTGTCCTGCTTGTGCACTGGTACAGCCTGATCTTGAGTACTGTGTGCGGTTTTGGCCACCTCGGTACAAGAAAGACAGAAAGCTATTAGAGAGCATCCAATGTAGGGCTATGAAGATGGTAAAGAGTCTGGAGGGTAAGTAATAGTAGCAGTGTCCGAGGTTCTTTGGTCTGTTCATCCTGAAGAAGAGACTAAGGGGAGACGTCATAACAGTCTGCATCTCCCTCACAAAGGGAAGTAGAGGGGAAGTCACTGTGCTTCTCCCTTTTGCGACCTGTTACAGGACACGAGAAAATGGCATGCAACTGTATCAGGGGAGGTTTATGTTAATATTAGAAAGACTTTCTTCCCTCAGAGGGTGGTTGGGCACTGGAACAGACTCCCCAGGGAATTGGTCACACCACCAAGCCTGATAGAATCCTAGAGGCACATGGTGTGCTTCCCGGGCTTGTCCTGTGAAGGGACAGGAGTTGACTTTAATGATCCCTGTGGGTTCCTTCCAACTCAGGATACTCTATGATTCTATGATCTCTCCCTGTCCTCTTTTCCTGTCCTTATCTCAACTGCTTATATTTTCTCACCCTATCCAGGAAAAGAGGGGAGTGATAAACCAGCTTTTTGGGGTACTTGGAATCAGTTAGTCTTTAACTTTTGATAATACATTTTGGAATGTTTTTTGTATTTAGAGGATGTCCTAACTTGTCAATACCAGAATCAATATCAGAAGAGGGCAGCTTCTAATCAGAAATTATTTCACTTATGATTATCTTTCCCCCTAGAAAAAATCTGTTGCAACTATGAGTACTTTTAATGCTAGCATTCTTCTATCTTTCCTTCTGGATATTCAGGTTAATACTATTGAACTTTCTATTTGCTGTTGTGTATCATCTACCTATCTTGAATTCATCTACCATCTGTTGTTTTTCCTTCCAGAGATATGCTTGATTTATTTCCATTTATTTTTCTTTTACTTTTCTCATAATTTAATTCATGCTTGAGGTACTCATTTCTTTCTCTTTGCTTCCTAGCCAGATACAATCATAGAAGTTGCAGAATTTTTTTTCATAGACGTCTTTTTTTTCTTGACCATTTTTCCTTGATACTGAAATTGTTTCTTGAGAATCCAGCAATGAATTTCATATACATATCAGCATCACAAATATTAGGAAGCCTTTATAAAAATGAGCTACTTTATTACTGACTTATCTTGCCTTCTGTGCAGCTGTTTGACTAAATTTTGTTGAATGTACCATATATTTCAAGTCAAAATGAATTTAAATAATACAGTGTGTAAAATTTGGCTTTTTGCTTCCAATCTTAGAATTTAGAGCTCTAAAGTTTTATCTAAAATCATCTATCAATATTCAAATGTCAGAATAGCTGACTGTGTATCAGGTTGTAGTTACTAAATTGATAGCTTTATATATATTTTAATAGATGCAGTCAGACCTCTTAGGATTCATTTAATGAAAGTTGTTGGAAGGATATTACACCTTTAAGTCATTATAGTTATTTTTCTAGAAGATTATTTATACTAATGAGATAAATATGCAAGATGGAGAAAGACTTAAATTTACAAGTCCAAAGACTTTCTCCTTTTCATCCACATCAATTTAACATTAGTTTATCTTTTTCCACCCAGGACTGAGAAATCATGTTTAAAATCAATGAAATAATCAGGTGTTCAGTTCTGCAATATCTAAAAAATTGTCCTAAAAAGAATTTTGGTAACTTTTTTGGTAAATTTTGGTAAATGTGTGGATAACATCGACTGAGGTGCAAATGTCAAAACTCCCAGAAGCAGCATGTAAAGGGATCCTCCTGCCACTAGTATGATAGCATATTTTTATCTTTTTTATTTTACTTTAGAACATTTTCCAAGGGTAGGTGGGCACCCTCTGTGCTACCCTCTGTGCTACGGGCATTTTTTATGGTAGAACTAGTAAATAACTGATTTGTAACTGCTTCCTTTCATCTGGTTGCTTTCTATCCCCATTTCTGTGCAACAGTCTCCGGATAAAACAGGAGGTGTGCAAAAGGCATTGCTTACCCTCAGTTTAGGATTTGGCCACTTCTTAAGAGACGGCTCAGACTTCCTAGCACCTGAGGGTGATTTGAAATACTGTGACTCCTTCCATCTCTGTCAGATGGTGCTCCAACTCTGGACTGTACACATAGAAATTTCCCTGCCCTATGGGTGCCCACCTACCCTTGGAAAATGTTCTCCTGTCTCCTTCCTCTTGACCTATCTATCCCTCGTGAAACAACATCACAGGATCAGTAACCATGTCTGTAATTAAAGAAGAGATGGTTATAATTATTCTGTATTATACTCAAAATACTCCATATGACAGCTTCTGTTTGTTGGCTTTATAGGCAATGGAAACATACATCTTATATATTTTGAGCTAACAGTCTAATGTTAAGTGTTATAATGTTCAAGTTAAATTCTTAGTTGCTCTGTTTTAAATACAACCCTTGGTAGATGGTCAAAAGTTTTGCTCTATTTGACAAGGGAAAGATTGGAGGACATTGGTACACACTTGCTCAAATGCAGCTATAGAAAGATATCCCCAGGTGTCCTTTACATTCCCAAGGTATCACTGAAGTTGGAGTGTCTGGTTGAGAACCATTCGGTCTCTACTGATGCCTTAGGGGTATGCCTTATATTTCTGGGGATTCATTTTAGCTAGGTAGCTAGAAAACTAGAGGCCCACAAAGGCCTGTATTCATGTGTTTGCACTCTTCTGTACAGATGATAAGAGGAGTAGTAAGACAAAATACACCATTGGGCAGGACGTGGGAGGGAATAAGTGATAAGGGACATTCTTGTTGGATGTTTAAGGGGCAAAATAGCAAGATGGACTTTAGTTAGTATAATGAGTGCTAACGAAGAAAGTTATAACTATAGAAAGATTATTGTCCTTTTCCTCTTTGGATCATGAGATCTGCTCCAGTAAAGCTGTTCTTCCCTTCAGCTCTGCAAACTGCAGATTTGTCTCAATTTTCTTATCTCGCCTGCAGGCAACAATTCTAGACAAGTTAGAATCTAACTCAATTTGAATAACAGAAGAAAGTACAGTAAATCAGTGAGAAGTATGTTTGAGTTATATCATCCTACTTAAGAAGAAGCACAGACAACTTGAAATTTCTCTCCACTTTATAAAGTAAAAGAATATTAAAGGTGTTTTAATAATGCAATGGTATCCTTTTGCTATATTTTAGAATATGCTCTATTCAAACACTGGCAGAACTAACAATAATTTTCCAATTATTCTACTTTAATATTTAGTGTTTGAATTACACTAAAATATTACCAAAATTCTCTAGATAATTGCAACTCATTGACTACTATAAATAATTTAGCATTTTTTAACTTGTTTAATTTGTTAAAAGATATAGTCTGACCTGTGATCATTATTTAAAAATATTCCTATAATTTAAAATTAAAAAGTTTTTAATACAAGAGTCCTATCTGATTTTTAAAATTAATTCCTATAATCAAATCCCCTTATCAATGACTGATTTATGCAAGCAGAATAACTTCAGTTAAGTATTAACCAAATTTTCTCAGCATGCTAAAAATATCCCGTATCCTCTGGAAGGCAATTTTCAAAATACTTTGCCTCTTATGGAGGCAAGATTACTCCCTTACTTTTTGGATGATAAAAATAAATTTATTTCAAGAGGAGGTTCTTCTTGTTATTATGGAAAATATTATAGAAACATTTTATACTTTTAAATGGATTCTACCCTCTTCATTTTCCCATCTCATTGAAAAAGCATGACAATAGGAATATTACAGTTGAAATATTTGGCATTTTTCTTGCAAACAATAGCAGGTGTTTAATTATGCATTTCAAAAAGATCATTGAAATTTTCCCAGCATAAGTGAATGGGTCATATCATTAGAAAGATGCTCTAAGGGAAACCTGCATATATCGTTTTATTTTTCTGATTTACTGCATTATCCTCACTGAAGAAAATAAAGGAAATACAAAGCCAACTATTTAAAAATTAAAGTAAATAATTGAAAATATTTTCTTTCTGCAAAATGTTCAACAGGAAAATTTGTTATTCATAGAATTCTGAATTTTTCATTAGAAGTCATCTGATTGTAATAGAACTATATAAATGTAAATGAAATAGTTATTTTTAGATGAAATAGACATTCCATTGACAAAATGTAATGTACTAACCATACAGAAACTTTCAGACAGGCACAAGAGCAGTTGGTTTGGCTCAGAAGTAGTACAGAGTAGATATTAAGGAATTATTAAATTCAGATTTCATGAACTATCATAGTAACCTCAGCAAATAAAAAGAATAATATCGCCTTGCACAGTCATCCATATTAATGACAAAGAAGACTATGAGATACCAAAAGTAACTATGCAATTTTGAATACAACATAGTGAAGAAATTTTCATTTCAAATGGGATAGAAATTTCTTTAAGCCTCTGAGCACTTTGTAGAATCACTGCCTATATGTTGAAGTTCAATGTCATGTCACATCCTGAGTGGAATGGCACTTCCCAGCCAGCTAAGTAGTCACTGGAATATGCAACATACTTTTCCTTTCCAAACACTTCAGATGACAGATTGGAATCCTCTTGGTGGTTCAAATTGCATTTATAATATTGTTATATATGAGGTAGATACACATCCAGCAAAGTCATTAGTATACTGATCATCTTTTCTTTGACATATGTCAGGTAAAGCAAAAACTTACGTTTTTTTATTTGAAGAAACCTTTGCTATACCTTGAGTTTGGTCTTAAAAGTTAGGATTTGAGAATTTTAAAATCACATATATAGTGTCAAGTTCTATTTTCACAGAATGGAGAAAATATTCACATCTGAAGTTCTTAATTGTCAAACAGCCTACAGGAATACTTCATAACTGTTTCAGTGCTACTGAGGGGTAGGGGTGGATCTTCAGCAAGCAGACCACAGGAAATTCAAAGCAGCAGGCAGCAAGTAAAAGGATGTAATTTATTTTTTTCCCCTCCCTGCAGGGTAACAGTAGGTAGTAAGCATCAGACTCAAAAGAGTGAGGAAAAAAAACCCTACAAAAACCCTCAGAGTGAAAGCCATTTTTCATAGGTATGAAAATAGAATCAGGGCTAGTTTTGCTTTTGGTTTAATTCCTTCTATTGTACTTTCAACAGCACGACACTTTAAAGTTCAGGTAGAATTAAAAAAAAAAAATCATACTAAAGCACATAAAGATCTAAATTAGTTCATTCATGTGTTTGTAGGTATGGTATTTGAAATTAAATTTTAGACAAAATATGTAACAAAGTAGAAAAAGAATAGAAACACAAATTTATAAGGCACTTGTGAAAACTTTATTTTTAAAGACTGTGTCTCTTCAAGAGAACACAAGAGTCATCTAAACTCAATCTGTTATACAATCTCAATTGGAAATTGATTCTTGGTGATTTGAGGTACATCAATTTTATCACAGACTTTAAAAAAAAATCAGTTGGAGGATCAATGCCCTACAGCAACTGTAATCTACACTGCTTTCTTTTTGTCTTAGTTTTCCAGAATAAAATAATATTTCTCAGAAAAATTATGTGCAGTATTTAACAAGCATCTAATTGAAACTAGTTTTGATATAGAATTTATATAACTAAACACATATTCGTGGTTCATATCAGAAATATTATTCAACAAGGGTTATTAAAAAATGATGCAACATGTGCCATCTATGAATGTTCTGAAAAGTATGTTTTTAAAGTTTCTTTAAAGTTTTTTCCCTCTTTTTTATAATTTATCTTCACACTTGAATTTAGAGTTTCTCCTAATGTTAGAGTATTTTTGCCTCTTTTTGAACAATTTCTTTTGATTTTTTTTCCCTTCCATGTAGTACAACTTAGTACTTTCCAGGTATATTTTTGTGTATTTGTAGGTTTGCAGATTCACCTGCAGAATGAGTGTATTTCTGCTAAAGAGGAATGGAGGATATTTTTAATTGCTTTTTGAAATTATCAAAAGAGCATTCCGGTACAAACTGACAACACTGCATCTCTGAGGACTCAATTTTGGAAAAAAACATCTCAAATTTATTATGAAGATTAACACCAGACGTTGGAATCAACAAGTCTGAACCAAAATTAAGCCATCAAAGATATTTTGAAGGATTTGCAAAACTGAGAAGTCCTGAAAAAATTCTCCCCCACACCACTGAAATTAGAACTCCAGCCAAGAATCCTATATGAAATGGTGTTGATAGTCACACTCTTCTCAGAGGGAGAAATAAAAAATGTAGTTGTATTTAAAATATTGATGATTTAATGGAGATATTTTTAAATTCTAACCTTAAAATCATATTCATATTTTTTGAGGCTACAACTGGCTGCATGTGAAAAGCACTCATTTATGCATACAGAAAAATCTGAATGTAAGTCTAGTGATTGTCTTGTGTGATCATCTTCTCCGAAACAAATGGAGAGGTTATGTGGTAGAGACAGCGGTAATATCCTTGTTCCCCAAAAGGACGTTTTTTATATTACTGGTTTACACAACAACAAGAACATCATATGCAATTTCTTTAAGAAAGGAGGTTATTTTCTAGCTGCTGAATTTTTCAAGACAACTTGTTTATGGGCATATGAATATTTAAGTGAAGCTCTGCACATGATGTTAAGAATTAGAACTGTATGTTTTGCTTTGACTTCTTGTTTGTGAATGTATCTCACTATGTGTTTTGTTATGAAAAGTAATGTTTATTATTGTGTTGTCAAAATGTCATTGTCGAAAAATTATCTGCACTGTATATGTAGACTCAAGAATTTAATATAAGCTTAATCAAGATTTCTACAGTCTAATAAAATACTCATATTTTATTATTGCAGTCCTAACATTTGTTATCCAGATTAAATAAATACTGGGTCGTTTAAATGAATAAAGATACTACCAAAGAACTTCAGTTCTGTAAGACTTCACAAAGATGTAATTAGAAGTCTAAGTGAACAAAGAGCTCTTTTCAATAGCTAAGCTGCCATAAAATAAGAGCCAAATACCACTCAGACACAGTTAGCCCCATGAGGACCTTCCCTGGCTAAGGAATAGCTTTAATAATCCTTTCTCTTAGAGAAAGGGAAGTTTTCCCTGGGTGTTGTGCTAAGGGGGAGATACTGTTTGCTGCATTGGTTTCATCTGAAATATGGGCAACCTATAAAGTAAAGAAGAGTAACACATTAAAGATACTTAAAACTGACTTCACTGTTTTGGGCTGCAACGGAGCTAATTTCCATTGCAGTAGCTTGTATGGTTCTGTGTTTTGGATTTGTGACCAAAACAGTGTTGATAACACAGGCACGTTTTACCAGTTGCTGAGAAGTGCTCGCACAGAGACAAGGAATTTCCTGTTTCTCACCCCACCCTACCAGGGAGCAGGCTAGGGTTGCACAAAGAGCTAGGAGAGGACACAGGCGGGACAGCTGCCCCCAGCTGACCAAAGGGATATTCCACACCATATGGCATCATGATCTGCATATAAAGCCAAGGGAATGAGGAGAAAGGGGAGACATTCACAATGATGGCATTTGTCTTCTCAAGCACTGTTATGTGTAATGGAACTCGATTTCCTGGAGATGACTGAACACCTATCCGTCCATAGAAAGAGTAGAATGAGTTCCTTGTTTTGTTTTGCTTGCTTGTGCAGGCTCTGGTTTATTTGTCAAACTGTATCAATGCTTGATATCTCTCATTTGCAGCCTTCTGACTCTCTTCATTCCAAGCAAGCAGGGCTAAAGTGGGCAGCTGGTTGGGGCTGAGGAGCCAGCTGGGTTTAAACTGTGCTGGTGACTATGAAGGTTCAGAGAAAGATCTTGTCATACTGGTTCCTAGGGAAATAGTAATAACATACAACATGAAAGTTAATTTGGAACGACCTAGGAAATTATAAGGCATCAGATTTAAAGGAAATTAAATCTACTCCTTTTTTTTCAAAGGCAACTTCCTCAAGCCTCTGGAGAACGAATATACATAATATATATTATATTATTATAAAATTATTATACTATATAATTAAACTAATATTATATAATATATAGTGATATAATATTATATCACTATATATTATAGTGATGCCGTAAGGGCCTCAGATAAAAAATTGAAAAACACAGAGTGAAGGGGAGAAGCAGCTTTACTGGGCAAAGGGCGACGATCCAAAGAGGAAAATCATAACAATCTTCCCATTTTTATAACATTCTGAGCACCCCTCCCCCATACTATCTAATTAAAGTCCCCCTTCTATGTTACCCCAACATCCAATAGAATTGTCCCTTGTTACTTAAACCCACCTATGTCCAGCTTCTCGTAGGCCTGGAAGCCTAACTCTGTGTTTTGCCTTGTACCCCACTTGTCTACACACAAGAATACAAACACACAGGAGCACAGGCTCTTCTAGCCCTTAATATTCCAAGTTATCCAGCTACCTAGCAAAAGTGAATTCTCTAAAATATTAAGCATACCCCTTAAGGCAACAATAGTGATAGCAGTGTGTTCTCACCAGTTCACAAGGCCTTGAGTAGACAAAACTTTTGTATATGAACTTGAACTCATTTTGATTTCTGGCAGTCAAATCCTGGCAAGCATTGTTCATAGAAAAATCTTTAACTGAATTTTTTCATCTTCTGTTAAGTGATACGAACACCTATAGGCATCATCTCAGTGCTTTTCCTCTGAGAAAATGTAAGGATGTGATTTCTTCGGTCTACAGATACAGTGAAAGAAAGACTTGATTCTGAATGGATAAGTTGGAGGCTGACTGCTTGAGTTGGAAAAAAACTAGCTGTTACATTAGACAAAGACTGCAAACCAAAGAGACCTCATCTTGAAGGTTGGGATCATGCAGATGGAACTGAGTAACCAGTGCACAGGTGGAATCTGTTCTTAAAATCCTCCATGCAAGGCAATGGTGGGAGTGAGGTGTAGTTCATGCCTTTTACCATTTTAAAGGTTTGAATGTTTTATCCTGTTGGTGTACATTCAAACTTTTTCACTTTTTAAATAATAATCCATACTGCAAAACTTGCTCACAAGAACTTACCTGCTGTTCATAGCAAGAATTTTCCTTACTGTTGCAAACCTCAGTGCTTGTGCTTAAATGGCACACTGTGCAGAGAAGCATATTCTTAAATACCACATATTGTTAGGCAAAATATACTAAAAATATATTACTGGAAAGTTTTTTGGGTTTTGTTGGGTTTTTTTTTATGGAATGTTCCTGCAGTAGTTTTTTGGCACAATACATATTGAAGGCAGAGTAGCAGACATTAATATGCAAGTTAATAATAACAACAATGGTAGCAATCATAAATTCTTCTTAAAGCAAAACTGTGCACTATGTAAAAAATTTCCCCTAGACAGCTATTATTGATACTGAAGGCAAATAGTTCTACTTCTTGATGCAACGAATCTGTGAAAATTTCATCAGCATTATCTGATGAGGATCAACAGTGTTGTCTAAATAGTAAAATAGAGAACATATTTCTCTCTTTGTTTAACCATCCAAATCTGCACAAAATATCTGTGAACATTTCATTTTCTTTAAAAAGTTAATGTAATTTCCTATCTGAGTATTCAAATATCTCGCAAATCTTCTCTTACTAATGGCATAAGGATGTTAAGACTACTGTAATGCTGGAGAACTTTAAGATATAATGTCAAAAATGGCAGATTTTCTGATTTCTTCTATAAAAAGTGGTCGTTGACTGTCTTCATATTACCCTTCCCTCCGCCCCCCCCCCTTCTTAAAGGATCAGCAGTATCATAGAGAATGACACCCTTTCTGAGCTTTCATTTTTAATGGGTACAGTATCCAAATACACTGAGAAGCTGAATTTCAAAGCATTTTCTTTTTTTAGTTCATTGCTTGCACTGGGCTCTATTATACAGTAACACATTTCTTTGGGTTTTTTGTTGTTTGTTTTTTTTTTAATTCAGTTTGATAGAATGATAAGCCAGCTTGAAACATTAAAAAAAAATAAATTAAAAAGTCAGTTAGTACAAGACCATCTTCCTACTTTTGCACAAAATCTATGCTATTACATCAGCCTGATTAAAGCATTCCAGGGTAACTCATATTTCATTTGTGTCACACTTTACTGGATGCTTACTTGCTTATATTAATGGCCTATAGCTCCAACATCTCCCTTTATGAGCTTCTCAGCCTCTAAAAATACTGCTTTCATAGCCAGACTGCATTACTCTCAGAGAAATCTATAAAAAAATACTTTTTCAATTGCATCATTTATCTACTGCTGTAAATTTACACAGTGCTTTCAAGGGAAACATAATCTTCCATCTTATTTTCCTGGAGGCAAGGATTGGGGCTGCACTTAGAAGATTTTACTTCTATAACTATGTTGAATAGTGCAATCTTTTTTTAACCATTATAACTATGGTAGTAAAAATCCTCATACGGTAACATTTATCCTAGTGAAACCATACTTGAAAAAATATTTTTCTAAATATACACACTTGAACCCTTAGATTCCTGTCCGTTATCTAAATGAATGAACTAGGTGTCTAAATATTTTAGATGGCAGTACTTTTATAGCAATACATTTACACTGACTAGTGGTCCTAAACATCAGGGGATTTTCTGCTAAAGCTATATCTCTGGAAACATATAAGACAAAGCGTCTCAAAACAGAAATCTAAGATCATGAAGGCCTAACCAGGGAAGAAAATATGCACTGATGAATAAAAAAAAAAAAAAAGGTTATAGGAAAGTTCCGCTTGGCTTTTAGTCTTGTATTCTCTTTTTCAACATACTCTCTCCAATGCACTGAACGTTGGTATTCTTTGTCTATTTTGTCTCCCACTTCCATTTGCTCACTATACTTCAGATGCCTTATTGACACTCTTGTTTATTCAACTGTGGCTATCTTATTCTGAAAACTCCTGAATGCTCAGTCGCTATCATCTCCCCTTCATAACCCTGCCCTAAGGTGCACAGTAAAATGTATCAAAATTCCACTGAAACTCTCCACTGTAAAAGCAGCATTTGAGTTGTTTGTCCACTTGCACTTATGACTAAAATGACTAGCCATTTACCCGCATCTCTACTTTTTGACACGTATATATTACCATCATTTGCACTACCATTTTCTGGACACACTACTCCCATTATGGGAACTGGTGGAAACAGGAGGCAGTGAAGTGGATCAGAGGAGCAGTACCTGCCGTTTAGTCTTTTCTGAGTGTGCAGTATCATAGCATGGACGTGGCAGGCTCTGTAAACTGGCTATATACTGTCTCCCACAGATGTATAGGATATGATCAGGAACGTGGCGACTTCCCCATCTCTAGGACAAGCACTGTAGGGATGAAAATATATAGCAACAGATGGGTAATTTTAGCAGTTTAACTCTTTCTCTATAGCTGAAGAAGGTTGATGGAAACATTATGACTTAGTAAAATGTACTCCTCCCTCAGCATCTTTCAAAAAAAACAAAAAAAAAGAAATTTTACCACATGCTAAATGGCAGATTATTCAGATTATTGAGATTACTGTTTTAACCTCTGGCATTTAAATATCCAACAGACGCACTACTCATATTTTGTGAGAAGCAGCTAGAGGAGTATTGTGAAATAATAACAATAAGAAATTGTTTCAACAGTTGGACAAGAATAAATTGTTATTTGCTCTTCTGTGTTATCTGGTGTTCTGTAGTACGACAATATGTAACATTGTTCATCATACAAGTACTTGTTCTACCTCCTGAGAGAAAAGTGCAATTGACACATTTGAAATTTAAAAGCTTTATTTTATGAAAGATGCTATTTTTCTTAAAATATTTTTAAACAGGAAGTTAGAAGGAACTAGGCAAACTGTTCAAAGTGTATACTACACTTGGCATATACAACCTTTT
Organism: Serilophus lunatus; assembly: GCA_013399895.1. Lineage (NCBI taxonomy): Eukaryota > Metazoa > Chordata > Aves > Passeriformes > Eurylaimidae > Serilophus > Serilophus lunatus. Next base: position 200,467 of record VXBA01000116.1, read on the forward strand.
TCTTTTATTTGTAAATTAGCTCTGAGCAGCATTTGATTTAGTTCCATATTCAAAATTGCTCAAGTATAGCATGACTCACTGCCTGCTGAAATATTCAAATAAAATTTGTATCATTTTCCTCTGCGTATGATCACAGAATCACACATATAATACCTAACCAAATCAGATGGCATTGTCACATGGAAACTTTTTCCTCAGTCAATTAGAAACAAAATTAAAAAAAAGTTTTGTCTATATGTCCTGGTTATGGACACTAGGGGGTGCAACAACGACAAGAGACTTAATAGAGAACAACAGCAAGACAGTTTATTTTCTAGAGGCTCTATAACAACGAAACCCCACTAACGCACTAACCAAATACACGAACAACTGACCAGAGAATATTATGCAATAAAAAGAAAAAAAATGAACGATTCTCCTTCAGTCTGGCTGCCAGCCTGTGGAGCAAGCGAAGGAAGAGAAGGAAGGCTGGCCGGAAGATGGTGACTGGTCTCACACTGGAGTGCTGAAAAAAAGAGACAGTGAAAAGGACACCCTGGGGAAACCCAGGGGGAAGATACCACACTTGTGTTACCACTGGTCTCCTGCTGTCACTATCTGGGCTCCAATGCTGCCACGATGACATTGCCTGGCCTAGGGACCTGGGAAGGAGCAGCCGTGCTTCTCTCAGCAGTGACGGAAGCTGAAAGGGGCTGGGCTTCTGTTTCTCCAGCATTTATGGGCTGTTTGATCTCGTGGTTTCTCGGGGCAGCTTTCAGACGTGCCACTTTCTCATTGGGCAGCAGCATTGGACAGTACCCCTTTGATGAGATTTCACCCTGCGGCCAATATGACATTCCCCACCAAAATGCCACATGGCGGACACCCAGGGTGCCAGCAGCACCGCCCGTGGGGCACTCCCTGCCCTCAGGGACACCCAGGAGGGGTCCTGGGGCCAGTGGTGCTACCCGCGATGGTATCCACCGCAAGGGGTCCACTCTGTGCAGCGATGCTGGCCCGGAGGGGCCAGCCCTGCCCTGCACACTGGCTGCCACTGCTGCGGGATGGAGCTCTGCCCCCCACAGCCACCACCATGGCTGCCAGGCCATCCGCTGGTGCTGGGGACAACTCCCGCTCTTGGCATGGCTGCCGGGGCTGCAGGAACACCGGGAGAGAGGACATGGGGCTTCCAGGGGCTGGGGCTGGGGCTGGGCCACCCCCTCCTCCTCTGGCTTGGCCCGGGGTTTTCCGTGACCAGGCGTGGGCCCGGTGGGGCGCATCATGCCAACACAGCCCCCCTGGCCCCAGCCTGGCCTGGGGGAGTGACGTGGGAAACAACTGGGAGAAGCCCACATGGCCAGGGAGAACCCCCGCCCCTGGCACAGTCACCGAGGGGGGCCCTGCCGTGAGGCACAGCCCTGGAGTCACTCCCCACAGGGCACCCGGGGCGAGGGTTTCACCATCCTTGCCTGTTTCCCTTCTCAGAAAAAACAAAAAAAAAATTAAAAGATAACCCCCCCTCCCCTCAGCCTAAAGACAAAAACTGCTTTCCTAACCCATTACACTATATAAGGAACAAGAGATCTAAATTCACCAAAATCATAGAATGACTGAGGTTGGAATAGATGTCTGAGGGTCATTTGGTCCAGTCATCTCATTCATGTAGGACAATCAAAGATCATTTGCAAGGTTGCAAAATTCTTATAATAGTTCTTTTTTAGACTATAATTAAGGTTCAACTATTTTTCTTTCCCCTTAGTATTAATCATTTACAGTAGGGCTTTGTGAATGAAAATGCTGATAAAAATGCTAATTTTTTTCCTGTTTTTGTCCTAGGCATATATTTTCTTTGCTTTATACCAACTAGTTCATTTTTTATGACCCAAAAGTATATAATAACAGAAAGGAATAATTTCTTTTGATTAACATTATGTAAATTCTATTTAATAAGTGACAGTAATTTAATAAATAATTTTTTCTATTTCTCTTTCTATTCCCCACTTTAGCTACTTAAAAAACAGAACATTATACTTTTAAACACCATGAAAAAAACTACTCTTAATTTCATGTGTGCTTGATTCATAATTAAATAAATTAAAACCTTAAGTAAATAATTTGTCAATAAGCTTTGATACTATTTAGAAACTTTCTGTTATATAAAAAATAAACTCCAAGGTGTCAGTAAGAAAAATGGATTTATTTTCAATTTAAAAAAATCAAATAACATATTAATAATTTCCTATATGTAGCAATAGATTTGTAGCAATTTTTAGCAACCCAGTTTTTATAAATTATTTTTTTACAGTTGTTTGCTCTACCTGAAGTATTTCAGTTAGATATACATTTAACAACTATAGTATCCTAATAAGAAACACTGTCAATCATATGCAGAATCAAGAACTAGTGACATAAACATAAGTGACATAAACTAGTGACATAGAACATAAATTGCTGAATGCGTTTACACAGCTAAATAAAATATAATGTCCTACCGGTACATCATTACAATGTCCAGACTTGTATATCTTTATTAATCATGGGAGGTTTTAACATTTTATCTTACATGAGTTGTTGCTGCTTCCTTTTTTGCTATGCCTAATGGAGAGGCATCAGTGATCTGAGATCATTCTTTTCTTCAGATCTCCAAAACAGACTAATCTATAATGAAGAATAACATTTAATAAAATCAAACAATTCTGCATTGAGTGAATGATATTTTCAAAATGTTATGGGAAAAAAAAAAAAGACAAGAAAAATTTTATTTTATTTTTTTAATGCTTATATTTTCCAAACCCAGAAAACATTCTGTCTCTTAAATATTGAAGCAGTACAGGAAAGTTAGCTCCCAGTCAAATAATCTTACAGCATTCTGGAGACAACAAAGAAAAATTTTTTGTAAGTGATGGGTTAGAGAGTTGGTTTGATTGATCTCACAGGTTTTCTGAATATATTTTTAAATTAAGAAAAGTGAAATGCCTCTGAATTATCGTATATTTGCAATGAAGTTTTCCTGCAGCAGCAGCTGCCTATCCCTATGCCACTTACTCTGCTTTAATGGGCCTTTTTTATGTAGCTGACAGGTTGAGAAATGGAGGGTTCATTTCAGATGTTCTGGTTCCTCTTTCGCTAGTGGTTTATATAATTGTGGGGAAAACAGCATAGTGTTTGTATTGCTTCTATAATGATAAGAAGACATTTATTCTTACTTTCCAAGTTTTGGAGAGGTGCCCATTAAAGAAAAATCAAGGACAGTAGAAAAGGTCAGTCTTTCAAAATGTAAATGTAGATGCAAACCTCACACTGTTATCCATCAATCATATTGATTTCAAAAATTCAGGTCAGCCGTAGTGTTCTGTTTTAATAAATTTGACTTTGATGGACAGTTGAGACTGATTTAATGTAGTTATTCACCACATACAAGGCAGAAAACAAACATGTTTATTTGCTATTGATACAGCAGATTTTTGATATGAGCTGGTGCAATCATGCTGCCAACTCCAAGTCCTCTGCTTGTTGCCTTGGCAGCCAAAAAAAAAAGACTGGTAAGTCATCTAGGGTTTGACCTTAAAATTATCAAACATTACCAGAATAATCTCTAAGTCTGTAAGGTGGAAAACCTGATTAATTTCATATGATATTCTTAATAAAAAAAGCTTGCTAAGGGAGTGCAAGCGTATGGAAAGAGAAATTGGGTATAAAGCTGAAACTCTCAATTGGAAAATACTTAGGACAGAACACCATCTATCATCTATTAGAGCACAATAAAATAGAGTAGAATATATATTCAATATCTTAACTTTTCACCCACACCCTTGATATTTCTCAGTTTTGTCCTTCACCAAATCATCATTCAGAAGATGTATAAAGCACACAAAATTTCTTTATCATAGCCCTCTTATATCTGCCACAACTATATCTATTTTGGTGGCAGAAATACCACATGACCATGTATTGTTAATTTCCCTTACATTCTGCATCACTTCTTTGAAATCCAAAAATAATAAACTGTCCCTGAAAAACGAACTACCACAACATTAGAAATATTTAAGAATTTGGTTGTGAGGATTTAATATTTTTAAAATGTATTTATTTTATGTTTCCTTTTGTCAGTTTGCAGTTTTATAAAATTAACATAAGAGGATTTTCCTACTGTGTGAGGTACAGATGTCTAAATAACTTAGGTCTTTGAAGATTTGTTTCACCTAAGGTTAAGGATTTCTGATGTAGACACCTGGTTTTCAGTGAGTAATTCAGAGATTCCTTTTATGGATAAAGACAGAAGCATGAACTCTGGGAACAGAATTAGTTTGACTTATGCTAAACATTAACCATAAGATAAGATGATTCTGAGGCACTTCCAAAATATGTCAGTCCATTTTCACCCAGAGTTATCTTCCAGGGTGGCTTAATTCCCTGGTCTCATGAGACTACTTGAGGAGTTATCCCAGGAAAGTATATATTAATGACGTTCCTTTCCTTTTTTATATTTTTATAGAATCATAGAATGACCTGGGTTGAAGAGGACCTTACAGATTATCTAGTTCCAACTCCTCTGCAATGGACAAAGACACCTTCTGCTAGACCAAGTTACTCAAAGCCCCATCCAAGCTGGTCAAGAACACTGGGAATCCACAACCTGACCTAATTCTTCTTTAGACAATACTTAGACACTTTATATATTTATTTGTCTCAGAAACTTTTAAATTGGACCAGATTGGTCCAACTGGTGATTGAACCAGAAACTTACAAGTCTCTACAAAGGCATAAATATTTTGTGCCTTATGATACGTTTCTAACACCAATACTTTTTGCTGGCACCGTGGGCTTCTTGTTGGCTTTCCCTCGCGGCAGCGCAGGGCCGGCGCCGCCCTCAGGGCACTCCCGTGGNTTCCCCTTCCCCGCTCTCTCCAAGAACCCGCCAGCACCCCCCCCTCCCCTTTCAACCCACTACAAGTGTACATTATGAAACCTATGTAAGATGCCTAGTTTAGGAAGAGACAAATTCAGCTTTGGAAATCACTGGTATAAGATAACATGATCCACATACAAGGGGAAATTGATATCAAAGAGGGGTTTTTGTTTTGAAAACAATATTGGCTTTAAAAAAAAACCCACAGTTTGTGATTTTTAGAGTGATTAATACAAAATCTGACCTTTAAATTTGAAGGGAGTAGACCTAGTTGTGTTTTGGAATAATTAAGAAGAAAATCACTCTTTCATGGCAGAGTTAATTCAGTGTAAATTAACCAAATCACAGCATTAAACATATATATATCTAACTAGCTAACTAGAGACAGACAGACTGAGGAAAAAACTACCAAACTGTATTTGTTTTGCTGGCATGAAGTGGCAAATTTAATCCTAGAGTGAGCGTAATACGACATATGGAATCAAACTGCAGAAGCATTAATTGTATATACTAGGCAATAGTGAAACTGCATCTGCAAGTTTATTTTTATTCCCACATATTCCAGAAAGTCTGAAACTTCTACAAATAAATCCAATAAAAGTAGCCAGTGGAAAAAAACCCAAAAAGAAATCCAAAAGGACTTCAGTTTTCACCTTAGAGAAATGGTAGGGAAGAAATCACATGATAGCTGTCATCTCAAATACCGTGAATGGGCAGAAATAAATTAAGTTAAATTAAAATTTGAATAGATGTGGAGGATTTATTCAGGAATGAAGAATAAATGGAAAAATACTTAGCAGGTGACAAATTTAAGTTTGCAATTAGACTTTTAATCTTTAGAATAAATGGAAAAATACTTAGCAGGTGACAAATTTAAGTTTGCAATTAGACTTTTAATCTTTAGATTAGTGAATTTCTTTAACAATGCTACATAGAGGTAAAGTGAAGCCAGAAAACTGGAACTTAAAATAAATTTATGAGAGTAATTTGATTTTTTGTTCTTGTTTGCAGTATAAAATACTGAACATAGTATCAGAATTATTTACTGATTAGGTAAAAATATTAAAAAAGTGCTCTACAGACTCTCTAAGAATCACATATGAAAGATCAGTTATTTTTTGTTGGCTTGCCCTAGTAGTTGCACTATATTTTTTCTTTCAAGTAGCTCTAATGATAAAAAATTCTGGTTACACACTGCAGCACCGTAAGTGGTGCTGAAGGTATGACCAATATGTACTGACTTAATCATAAAACACAAGGTTGCAGTAAGGCAATGGTCTGAGTGAATGGGTAATGGTTTTACAAAACTCATTTGAATACATATAGTGATCTAGTATTCCAGGGACTCAAAGCAGCTTCTAGACAAAACACAATTACCTTTAAGCTTAATATGATGTAACGTGGTTGCCTCCAATTTTATTTAATTAAATTTTACTTCATTAATTTTTAAGTCCTTCAGTTATCTAGTTCATTTTAAGTCTTCTTTCATCTGATAGCAACTAAGCTTTCAATGTCTAAAACTTTTCCAATTTAATTACACACAGAATTAATAAGGTTGGAAAAGACCATGGAGATCATCAAGTCTAACCTTTACCTAGGTTAACAACCTACCCAACATCAGTCTAACATCTGTACCATCTAAACCATTTAAACCATCTAAACCATACCACTAAGTTCATCATCTAACCTATCCTTAAACACATCCAGGGACGGTGACTCCACCACCTCCCTGAGAATCCCATTCCGGTAGGAGATCCCTCTCACTGTGAAAAAGTTCCTCCTGATATCCAACCTAAACCTCCCCTGACACAGCCTAAGACTGTGTCCTCTCGTCCTGTCACTGGGAAGCCTGAGAGAAGAGACCGACCCCCGCCTGACTACAACCTCCTTTCAGGTAGTTATAGACAGCAATAAGTTCACCCCTGAGCCTCCTCTTCTCCAGGCTGAACAACCCCAGCTCCCTCAGCTGTTCCTCATAGGGCTTGTGCTCCAGCCCCTTCACCAGCCTCATTGCCCTTCTCTGGACACATTCCAGCAACTCAGTTGTAGAGGGATTTTTAGCAGAGAGAGGACATAATGAGGCATATGCCCTGCAGCTGTGTGAGGGCCTCACCAACAAGTAATGATTCGACCTTGGGCCTAATCAGAAGAGAGAGCTTAGGAATGCACAGGCAAGGATGTGGGGGAAGTGAAGTCTGAACATTCTGGTTGCTAAGGGTGTGAGTGACAAATGTATAACCAAATAGCATGCTATCCGAGGTGCGTAAACTCAAGTGTGACACCCAATGATATAGAAAAGCTTGCTTGTTATAAAAACTATGCATTGTTGTTAATAAACAGAGGGACCCAAAACTGGACACACTACTCAAGATGTGGCCTAATCAGTGCCAAGTACAAAGGAAGGATAAGTTCCCTGGTCCTACTGGCAACACTATTTTTGATGCAGATCAGGATGCCATTGGCCTTCTTGGCCACCTGGGCACACTGCTGACTCATATTCCTATCAACCAGCACGCCCAAGTCCCTCTCCCTCTGGGCATCCTCCAGCCACACCGACCCCAGCCTATAATTCTGCATGGGGTTATTGCGGCCAAAGTGCAAAACCCGGCACTTGGATTATTAAACCTCATACTATTAGACTCAGCCCATCTATCCAGCCTGTCAAGGTCTCTCTGCAGAGCCCTCCTTCCCTCTGACAGATCAACACTCATTCCAAGCTTGATTCATATATACAAAGTTCATATTCATTATTATCACATTAAGAACTTGCTCACATTCTATAAATTTCTTAGAATTTTCTAACAGCTTCTAGCCAACAATACAAACAAGTTTTATTTTTTTCCATTTAATGCTATAAAAATTAGGCAACATTCTAGAGGTATTACGATCCTCAGTTTTCCTTTATACTCCATGTAAAAATGTATGAGTCATTTATTCGACTATTTTAGAATTGGTTACAAAAGAAGCGACTGTTTAGCATACCTGATGGTGGCAAAATCTTGAACCTTATGGGAACTGAATTTTATAAAATAAGAGACATATCACTCAGTTTTAATTTGTTGGAAAGTATGTGGTATTTTAGTAGGGGAAGTATGTAAAGGTTTTTCTTCAGTCATCATTTTAGTTATTTCAAGTGAACTGATATAAAGATCTAAACTAGCACATGAAAAATTTAGGTATGTATTATAAATAATATACATATTGGTTTTGTTATTTCTGCATTCTTATTTCAATTAATAAACCAGAAGTATGTTATCAGTAGTCCATCAATGAAAAGTGCTTATTGTCTTAGATCATGCCCACATTGCTTAGTGCAGCTCTGGGGGAAGTTATGTCAGTGGAAAATGAAGAGTGGTGGGTATGTAGAGATTTTACATGTAAAGTGAGTAGCTAAAGGTAAGCCAGAAGCTAATCAAACACCTTTAAAGCCTGCATTTTATCTGATTGAGTCAACACTCACAGAAAAGAGTTTGACAGGTGAAAATTAGGGAGAATAGCTAGCTGTCCAAAGAAAATTGCTTTTTCAATTCTCTGTAAATTGTTGTGCTCTACAGCAGTATTAGAAGCAGACATTCAGGCTGAATATAAAAGAGGTTTGAGTTTTTAAAAAAGGGCAAGAAAGTGAGTAAGAAAAGGAGTCTTCATATACTACCATTGTATACTACTGAATCTCAAGAAAACCATCAGAGAAATAATATATAAAATATACACTAATTATACCAATTTTTAAGTTGAGTAGTACAAAATGCAGGTCTTTTCTCTAAAATAATTGTCTTCTTTATGCATATTACTATATGCCTACTTGTACCCTTATTTGCACAATTCAGGGAGTTATATGTTCGTTGAACAAAAGCATTTCTCTGAAGTTTGTAAGATAGTACTTACCTGTCCAAATTGTTATACCTTCTCTCCTCTCCTCTCCTCTCCTCTCCTCTCCTCTCCTCGCCTCCTCT
>VXBA01000116.1:209409-231823 GCA_013399895.1 Serilophus lunatus
CTCTCCTCTCCTCTCCTCGCCTCGCCTCGCCTCGCCTCGCCTCGCCTCGCCTCCTCTTCTTTTCTTTTTTCTTTTCTTTCCTTTTTATTCTTCCTTCTTCTTTCTTCTTTCTTCTTCTTTTTCTTTCTTTTTCTTTCTTTTTCTTTCTTTTTCTTTCTTTTTCTTTCTTTTTCTTTCTTTTTCTTTCTTTTTCTTTCTTTTTCTTTCTTTTTCTTTCTTTTTCTTTCTTTTTCTTTCTTTTTCTTTCTTTTTCTTTCTTTTTCTTTCTTTTTCTTTCTTTTTCTTTCTTTTTTTTTTCTTTTTCTTTTTCTTTTTTTCTTTTTTCTTTCTTCTTCTTTCTTCTTTCTTCTTCTGAAAGATGAAGAACTGGCTGACAGGCAGGGCTCAGAAGTTTGTAGTGGATAGGGTTACATCTGACTGGTGACTGGTCATCACAGGTGTTACCCAGTGTTCAATTCTAGAGTCAGTTCTGTTCAATGCTTTGAATGCAGCAGTTGAATCGGACCATTAGCAAGTTTGCTGGCAATGCCAAACTGGGATGTGCTTTGAGTTGTTTGGGATCAAAAGGCCTTGAGAGGGATATAGATCGCTAGAATGGAGGACTGTTTAATGGGATTAAATTTACCAAGTCAAAAAACTGGATTCTGTACCAATAACAGAGTAATGTCAGGCAAAATGCAAGGTAATGTAATGCCAGGTATAAATGGGGAAGAGGAATGACTGCAGAGCAGCCCTGCAGAAAGGGATCTAGGGGTGCTGGTCAACAGCAGACTCGGTAGGAGTCAACAGCATGCCTAGGCAGCTGGGCAAATCACATCCCAGGATGCACCAAACACAACATCAGAACATCAAAATTGGTGATTATGCCATGTGTTGGTGCTATCTCATCTGGAGTACTGTGTGCAGTTCTGGGCCCCACAATTTAAAAGAGAATATTTTCAGAGATACAATTTCCCTTTGATTTTTACTCAAGTATTTATTTTACTTGGGTGGAGGGTTGTGTTTTTTTAGTTGATTGATTGATTGAGATTTTTTTCCCAGACTGTAAATGCTAGTGACTTCTGACTTCATTTAGTCCTCCGTTTTTATTTATCTGATACTTTTTACAGGGTTCTTCTCTGTCTCTTTGGGTTTGAGTTCTATTTGGATAAATGGTCCACTGAGAAAGCTTCTCTGGCATGGAGGCAGCTAGAGAAGGCTTCCTTGGTTTTCGTGTCTCTTTTGTCTTATTGAGAATTACACATGACCTGTATATTTGAATTCTTTAAGGGCTATATCTCTTTCCAATGTCCAAAAATAGAGACTCATTACTTACATTATTGTTATTAAAGTAGTTTCAACTGATGTGTTTCCCCAGGAAAAGAGTTCCTTTCAGGGGGAATGGAATTTAAGAGGTATGATTTTCACTTTATTTATGAGCACACACTTGCAAAAACCACTAGAAAAATGCCTTATAGCTGTCTATTTTTATATCCTAGAAAGGCAACAATACCTTACAGATGAACTCAAATGTTAAAGATATAGAGGAGTTAAAAGTTTAATTCTTCAGGTCAATATACACAGAATTGTTAGTATGATGTGTCTTTAAATGTTATTTTTACAGTACTATTTTAGGTAGTGTATATATATATACAGGACCAGATATAAGCATGTTTTGTTTGAAGTGTTCTATTATGACTGGAAAGATTTCATCGAAAAACAGGGTCCTGCAGAGGTGCGGAAAGTGCTGTTGTAAGTCAGCTTCCTGCTCCACCTAGAGGCCCGTGTTCAGTCACCCTCATCTTGAGTCACTTCCTGGAGGAGAGCTCAACAGACTGGCTTTGTATGCATTAACAAAATGATACAAAAAATCTTATTTACATAAGAGGCGTGCACCAGGACAACTATGAAAGGAAGCAGATCAAGCCCCATGGTTCTCCTTACTCCTCTCTTTCACTCTATTTGTCCCAGCTCTGGACTATCCATGTAGCAGACAAAGGTGGGATCTAAGGACTTGTGATATTTTTTTTCTTCCCTTTGCTTCGGTTGGACAAAGAATGGCTAACATATACCCCATACTCTCTACTGAAGTTTGTTGTGGGAGCAGGCACCTTGTGGAAGTGTGTGGCTTGTAACTCAGCACCTCTGAGGACTTTGTTGTGGGATTTAAGAACTTATTGAAGTGTACTGTACAAGATTAAGGGCTTGTTGGCCACCACTCTTGTGGAAGTGTACTGTAAGAACTCAAGGGCTTGTTAGCCAACAACAGTCTAAATAGTGGACTGGTTGCCAGAGTTATGGTGACTATAAAGCAAAACAAAAGAATTCCCTGACATGTGGTGTGGTGTCTTTGTTCAGCCTGACCAGAATTTTCAAGAAAACTCACATCTCTTTACTGGTAGATTGTGCCAGTATATTTGGAAGTTCAATGGTTTAGGTAAGTGTGGTGGTTTGATCCACCTTTTAGCCTTCAGGGGGCAGGTTCAATAAAAGTGACGGAAAACTGAATAGAATGTTCAGCAGGAGAACAATTTATTACAAGGAATTAGAATGAGAGAGGCAGGGGTAACCCACCAAAGACCCCAGAATTGCATTGAGGGACCCCCCAACACCCAAGGGGAAAAAAACACAAAAAGGGGAAAAATAAAACAAAAAAGGAAGGGAACTGTTCCTTTCAGCCAGATGACTATTTAAAAGAAACTGAGAGGAAGGGTAGGAAAGGGTGTCTCCTTCTTTTCCCTCTCTCCGAAGGACTTCGGGCCCTCCAAACTCTCTGAAAAACAGAAACACAGGTGAAAACCAGTTCCCTCCCTCCCTTTTCCAAAGGAAACTTGCTAGCAAGCTGGAAACGGCTCTCGTGTTGAGAGAAATGGGTAGAATCCTACCGTGGAGGCCTGCGGGTGCTGGACACTGGGGCTCTGATCCTTCTCATAGCAGTGGCCGCCGAAAAAGAGAGCGGACCAGGGCCGTGGCTCAACTTTTAAAGCCTTCTCCGTCTTGTGTGAATATCATCGCCTTTTTCCTGGCCAAGCTGGCTTCCCATTCGTCCAGCCAGTTGGGCCCCACCTCAGTTTCCGATGTTTTCTCATCAAAGAACTTATGACTTTAGTCATTAGGCGTCATCTTTGTTTTCATGGTGGCAGCACCTCAGAGATGCCACAGCGCCAACACGTTGCCAGGGCTAGCTCTCTATCACTGTCCGTTAGCAGCTGTGGTGCTGAAATTCCCGGCCACGCTGGCCCAGGGCTGTGTGCCGCTGACCATGCTCTGGGGTGAGGGTGAGGAGCCACCGCCCCCCGGAGGGACTCTGGGGCTTCCCGTAGCCGTGCCTCCAAGCCGCTGCTCGCCCCAGGAAGCCACTGTGCCCATGCAGGAAGGGACGGTCCCGGCCGCACACTTCGCAGGGAAGGGGGACAGTGAGCAGGAACAGAAGCCGTCTGGGCTACACTGCACAAGACATCCCCGGGGCCATGCGCGGCGATGGCTGGCGATCGGCCGTGCTCCCAGGAGCCCGGGGCGATAAGCCGCTACTCAGCCCCAGCCGGGGGTGGTGGGGGAGCGGCCCCGGGAAACGAGGAACCGTTGCTGCCCGGCCCTGGCCTCGGGGGCACCGGGACTGGCACAGGCCCTGCTCCGTCCCAGCTGGCCTCCCCCCCCAGCTGCCCGGAGCCTGGAGGGCGCGGAGCCACCGCCTGGCCCCGGTCCTGTCCCTGCTCCGTCCTGGCCGAGGGCAACCCCCCCCCTTCCCGAAACAGCTTTTGAGGAAAATTGAAGTTTAAATCAGGTAGGTGGATTGCTCTCTTACACCCCCCTTCAAAAGCCTTGTTTTTCAAATGGCTACAGTAAATTATTTGTATTGTGGTTATTCAAATGTTACAAAATGCCATGATTTGTCTGTTCAATGCAAGCTTATTTTTGCTTTCATCTCAGAAAGACAACAATAGTGATTCAATTTATATTTCATATTTTATTTTTTTTTTTTAATTTCTCTTTCCTTCTCAGTTACTGATATACTCTAGGACTCTTAACCAATAGCTCTGTGAATGAATTTTCAGGGTGCTGTCATTCATAGGAGAAGTTAGTGTGTCATGGTAAGGAAAGTGAAGATCTAAAAATTTGGGACCGTTATTAAATCTGTTTTGAAAGCAGTACTGTTTAATGTCTTCATCATTGACATAGACAGTGAGATTGAGTGCATCCACTGTGAAGTTGCAGATGACAGGAAGTTAAGCAGTACAGTCGACACCACAAAAGGACAGAATGCCATCCAGGGCGTCCTGGACAAGCTTGAGAAGGGGGCCCATGAGACCTCATAATGGTCAATAAAACCAAGTGCAAGGTGCTGCATCTGTGTTCAGACAATCTCAGACAGGAGTACACGCTGGGAGAACATACTGAGAGAAGCCCTGCCCTTGGGAGTTTTGGAGGATAAAAAGCTGGACATGAGCCAACAATATAGACTTGAAACCCAGAAGGTCAACCACATCCTGGGCTGCATCAAAAGCAGTGTGGCCAGCAGATCTGCCCTCATCAGAGCCTACCTGGAATACTGCATCCAGCTCCAGGGATCTCAACAAAAGAAAGACATGGAACTGTTAGAGGGGTCCAGAAGAGAGCTACAAATATGATCAGAGGGCTGGAGCACCTCTGCTAGGAAGACAGGATGAGAGATATGGGGTTGCTCAGCCTGGAGAAAAGAAAGTTTTGGGGAGACCTTATTATGCCCTTTCAGTATGTAAAGGGGATTTATAAAAAAAGAGGAAGAGTGACTTTTTTATATGGGCAGATAGTGGTAGCACAAAGGGTCATAGATTTAAACTAAAAGAAGGCAGGCTTAGATTTGGGGTGAAGATGATGAGGCACTGGAACATGTTGCTCAGACACTGTGGATGCCCTGTTCTTAGAAGTGTTCGAGGCCAGGTTGGATAGGGGGTTGAGCAGCTGGACTAGGTGTTCCTGTGCATGACAGGGCACTTGGAACTAGATGATCTTTAAGGTCCATTTCAACACAAAACATTCTATAATTACATGACTATTTTTCTTTCAACATATTCTACTATATAAGATGAAATGTGAAGTGTTAATTTCTGGAACACAGTGTTTCTTTGCATGTATGCCAGAGAACCCAGCTCTTAGTAAGAGGATTTTCAAGCAGTTCTGCATATCTGGATCAAATCTTAAAATTCAAATCTTCAGCTACTTTTTCTTATGCTCACTTAAGGACTTCTGTGAGATTTGTTTTGATTTGATTTGTTTGGGGTTTTTTTCAGTTTGTTTGTGATGCTTTGATGCTTACTTGGTTTACTTTAGAACCTATATATTAACACACATTAGCCTTCTGCAGTCTTTTTTGTCTGCTTTGTAATTCCCTCTTTTAGCAGTGGTTTCTTGGGGTTTTTTTACTCTGTCCATTTTCAGCAATAAGGAAACTAAACCACCGTTTTTCTCTCCCTGTCTTTTACCTATTTCAGTATCTTATAGCTGATATAAAAAAAAAAGGTATATCTGTACGTATGCCAAACCACATCAAATATGATACTACAATACATCATTGAACATCAGCTAATTGAAAAATTTCTAGGGGGAGTACAGTGTGAGAAAAATAAGTAATGGATGCCTGCATTTTATTTTTTTTTTTCAAGAAAACTCATTGCAACTCAGTACCTTTACCAGAGATACTGAACCTTTTGTACCTCATATACAAAGACCGTCAGATTTTACTTCACATTTAATCCCATAATTTTACACAAGAGGGTAGTGAATGAAGTCTAAGATCTCTTCTCAGATATTTCTATCAAAAGACTCAAAATTTATCCTCTGTCTGCTCACAAAACAGCATTCTGCTGAAGATAAAAGATACAGAAGTACAACTAATGAGGTGAATGACATCTTATAACAACCATATGGAAGGGTGAATTCATCCTGGCTGAAAACAGCAAATAGGAAAAAAAAATGATAAAGAAAGGCAGTGTTCAAACTGTTTAACCTTACAAACAGCTGAGAGTTTTTTCTTTTATTATAGCTGTAAAATGGTACTGTTATAATACATTAAAAGAGGATCAAGGTTTTTAGATTGGCACTATTAAACATGAAATTTCAGAATTTTTGATTTATTTATGATTTTCTATAAATTCACGGAAATCTTTTCAAATCCAGTAGGAGATTTAGATGGTTGGACTATTAAATTAAAGCAGGACTGAACTGAAGAAAGTTTTGATATATTATTATGATAACGTGTGTATTCCTAGAGCTGAGATGGATGGCACAATGTATATATGCAAGTACAAGTATAACAAATTAAGACACAGATACACTGTGTTCAAAATCCCAAACACTTCACATCTTGTAAATATGCTAGAATTATTGTTCAGATTGAAATTAATATTAAGGTTCAAGCAGGATACAGAGACCAGATAATTGCTGTCTCATTATGCGTAAAAGATACCCAACAATTTTATGCTAATCTTAAAATCAACTACTGGTATATTTTTAGGCTAGACTTAGTCTTCAAATTAGGCAATCATACCTCAAACTATTTCACTATATGACATAATATTTCAAAATTTCCATACTCTCCAGAAGACCATTTGTAGGCCCAGATATTTTTCATCAGTTAGGACACAGAACTTGAACTGTGTTGTACTACATTTGTATATTACATTTATAATTCCAGGATAAGAGACTATTGAACCTGAAGTTCTGCAGGAATGTCTGAGGCTTTCTAAAGCCTCATTTTATCTAAAAATTTCCAAGGTCTTGCTACAGTGAAGGGCTTGTCCTCATCACAGGGAAACAGTCCTTGTTCCTCCAAGCTTAACGGGAGGTGGAAAAAAAAAATCCAAAAAAAGCAAATCACAGTAAATAACTGTATTTTAATGAACTAATGAACTGTTAGTTCTGCATTTGTGCATGCTTATATTTAGGCAAATAAGTTCCATTTCATTTATACATCTGGACACTCAAACCTTCACCAGCCTTAGTTATAACATTTATATGTGCATTTTCTAACACACTTGCAAACTATTGAAACTCCCCATATTATTGAATAGAAAAAGCACAACATTTAGAAGAATTTTAAAATACCAATTCAAGAATGAAGAATATCAACATTTCCTTTCCTTTTTTTTTTTTTATTTAGTCTAAACTTTCCCACATGATTCATTTTGGGATGCAATGCAGAGTTCTCAGGAAATACTGGGTTTATTCCTGAGGTAGTAAGATGGATGAGTCTATACTTTTATGTTCACGAGGTGAAATAAAAAAGACGGGAGGAAGGCTTGACAAAGACCTGCTCACACAGAACTAAAATTATTATTGAGAAGTGGCATAAAATTTGAGAGTAGCATTACACCCCACAGATAACCCTGTCCACTGAATAAATGTTATTTTCTCAAACAATATAAGGCATCATGCGTAAAAAAAGAAGTGGGAATGCAGGGCTGACTGGTTAGTTTATTTCTATAGAATTCCCTTAGGCATTTATCTGCAATAAGTGCAATTCTTTTAGACTCTATAGCTAAAGCAGTGCACTCAAAAAAATAAAATCCTCAGGGAATTTCAAATTAATTACATAAGTTCATAAAAACAGCTCAAATTCCCAACTAAATATATGTCTCAAACTCATGAAACAATAACGAATTGGCTTAGAGAACAACTGAGAACAATATGTGTTTATTTGCTAATTTTGAATCAAACTAGTTCCTGACTAAGAAAATAATAAATAAATCTGTGTCTAAAATCCATTGCTGAGAATATGTTATAGAAAAATAGATCATCAGATGGTTTCTACTAGTGGAAGCCAGAGTTATTTCAAGCTTAAGGGGCTCTAGTGGCAGACAGCACAGGAAGAACACTGTAGTTACAGCTTTTCAAGCAATTTGCTATTGTGATTTGCCCATGAGGATTACATCCTGGTTTTGCTATCCAGAGAGACATTAGAGCTCTTCCTGACAACAGGTAGTCCAACATGTGCAAGATGAGTTCATTAACTGCATCTCTGGGACACCTTGCATTGGCAAAGCTCCTGCGTGCTCCTCCTTGGCAAAGATTTGCATTTTTCTAAATCTGTAGGGATTCAGGGAGAACAGAGCATTGATATTGCTACTTGTCCTCACCAGCAGATCCCCTGAGGCATAACTGAAGATCAGTTTAAATAGCAGACAAAGACAGATTTCTTTATTTTTAATTAATTTTTTTTTGTAGCATAAGAAAATACATAAAGCGGGACATCTATTGATAAATGAAACTAAAAAAATTTGCAATGTCTATTTCATATAAATTTGTATTAATTTGATTCCAGTTCTTCCATGCTGGGCTTTGTGGATATCTGTTATGGTTTTACCTGTGACAGAGTTAATTTTCTTCTTAGCAGCTGGTACAGTGCTGTGTTTTGGGATTTAGGCTGAGAATAATGCTGGTAACACATTGATATTTTGGCTGTTGTTCAGCAGTGTTTACCCTAAATCAAGGACTTTTCAGTTTCCCATGATCTGCCAGTGTGGAGCTGCCATGAGACACTGGCAGCTATATTAATTATTGGCTTGGACCAATTTAAATGTATGGTGGGGAGGGGGAAAGGACAGGTTGAATTTCACGAGAATGAGGTGGTACCCTGGCCCTTGGAGCCTCCTTGGCCCCAGCCCTGGAGCAGCATTCAGTCACTTGACAACAGAAGCACTGCCCCACACCATACCCCAGAGCCCCTAACACACTCCCTAACTGGTTGTCACACCTGAAATCCTGCTTGAGGTAGATGGGTGGTCACAGTGGGACCAGACCAAATAAAAGCAGAAACACATAGTCCCCATATATTTGGACCCTATCATCTTCTGGACTACTGGTATCTGGATCTATGTTGGATCTAAGGGTGGTAGCTATAGTTCTTTTTCCCTCTCTAAACTTCTTTGTCTCCTAATCTCCTTTCTTCACATTTTAGGAAACTCAAGACCAGATGGGTTGGATTTTGCTAAGTTTTATGGGCTAGCAAGTGCTTGGTCAATGCTTTGTGTAATGTTTTATTTTGGTTGAATGCTGCCTTTTACCAAGTTCCCTTATTTTCTAAACTTTGCCAGTATTTTATCTCCTGAGAAAACATGTGCAACATCATCTTCCTTGCACTGTCTCAAGTATAAAGGAATTGAAGGCCCTTTTAATAAGTTCAGCAGGCAAATTTTTGGAGTCTTGTATTGTCTTTAAAGTAATACTCCTTCAATGAGCTTGGAGCTTGGGGTCTCACAGCTGCTCAAGAAGCCAGAAGGGAGCACAGGCAGGAAGGATGACTAGAATTGGGGTACTCCATATCACAGAACACCGTACTCAGTATATAAATGTGGGATTCAACCAAAAGAGGGTCAATGGCTGACTAGGGATTGACATCCCTTGTCTTTCTTGGGTTCTTGTAATTGCCATTGTTATTAACATTGTTTTGGGGTTTTTTTTCAATTCATATATTATTCAGATCTCAACACATGAAGCTTACCTTTTCTTTCCAATTCTGCTTCTGTCTGGGCCGGGAGGGATGACCATGAAAGAGTGGTTGCTGTCTGAGGTTAAATCATGGCAAGATCTTACAGGAAGTTAGATGTTCTTGGCAGTATACTCCAGTATGTCAAGTTAAATTTAACTCAAATAAGCAGTATTCAGGGAACTTAAACTGGAAGGAGTCTGACCTCTTGGAATTATTCCACTATTAAGTCACAGAAAACTGTACAATGTATGTTATGATCAGGCTATTAAAATTATTAGAGATACATCTGCCTGAATTAAGGTGCAAATGAGACAATATGCCAAAGTCAATAGTACAGATATTTATTTAACAGTAAATATGTGGTAAAGAGAGATAGAAAGAAATAGGAAAAAGAGGGAGGGTGAGGAGAGAAAGAGAGTGACATAGATTAGGTATAGAAAATATCACCACTCTGTAGATTACAATGGACTCCAATTGATTCTATTCTTGTGTTCTTGATAGTGACTCCCAGTCTTGTCGGAGTGATGGTGCAGTCTGGATCTGTTGAGGAAATTCCAGGGTGGTGAGGGAATGCCTTGGTAGAGAGGGAAGAAGCCTATGTAGTCAGGCAAACCTGTGAGGGGTTTTAAAACTGGATCAGGGAACATTTCAGGAGGATTTTACATCTTTTAGTATGTTACAGCTACCTGTCCCATCAGCACAGCTGAGTCCATTTTGGTCAATCAGCAGAGGGTGAGGGTTCCTTAAGGGTTCCTCTGAATGTTCCAGTACCTCCCTGGAGAGGAGTTGTCACAGCTGACTAATTTGTGTAAGGACATAGAAAAGCTATCCCATCTCCCAAGATTTGCCTTTCTCCTTATCCTGTTCAACACCCAGTTTGCAGTCTGAGATGTTGGATGTACATGCCCTTAGCACCTAACTAATTATTTTGCACATTCTTAGCTTGCATCTTGATTGTCTCACATTCTTTTCCTGGGATAATTTGACAATGGTATGACCTTTATCCTATCCCAAGTTCGCATCACAGTCTGAATTAGACATATTTGAGGAGGCGTTGGCTTCCATGAGCAATTGATTCTTTGCACAGTTTTCTACACTGGACAAAAGTTCTCTGATGATTTTAACAATGTTAAGCCATAAAACATTTCAGTCTCTTTATGTCAATCTTGCCTGTATTTTTAAAGCAAGTGAAAAAAGTCAAGGCTGAAAAACAAAGAGAAAGTTGTTATGTCACTGATTTCCACTATCTGATTCTCTGTAGGCATAAATTTGAGACCACAGTGAAAAGGAAAACTAAAATAGGTCTAATTTACAGAATCAGAATTGCTAGGTTAGAAGAGACCTCCAAGATCATTGAGTCCAACCCTTGCCCTAACACCTTGACTACACTATGTCATCAAACGCCACATCCAGCCTTTTTTTTTAAACACATCCAGGGATGGCGACTCCACCACCTCCCTGGGCAGACTATTCCAATACTTTATTATTCTTTCTGTGTGAAACTTCTTTCTAATATCTAACCTATACCTTTCTTGGTGCAGCTTGAGACTGTGTCCTCTCATTCTGTCAGTTGCTGCCTGGCGGAAGAGACCAACCGTCACCTGACTACAACCTCCTTTCAGGAAGTTGTAGAGCGATAAGGTCACTTCTGAGCCTTTTTTCCTCCAGGCTAAACAGTTCCAACTCCCTCAATCGTTCCTCGTAGGGCTTGTGCTCCAAGCCCCCCACCAGCATCGTTGCTCTCCTCTGGACGCGCTCAATCATCTCCATGTCCTTCCTAAACTGAGGGGCCCAGAACTGGACACAGTACTTAAGGTGTGGTCTCACCAGTGCCGAGTACAGAGGCAGAATAACCTCCCTGTTCCTGCTGGCCACACCGTTCCTAATGCAGGCCAGGATGCCGTTGGCCTTCTTGGCCACCAGGGCACACTACTGGCTCATATTGAGTCAGCTGTCGACCAGTATCCCCAGGTCCCTTTCTGCCTGGGCACCTTTTTGTAAACAGGCATCACATTGGCCAGCTTCCAGCCTTCTGGAATCTCACCAGTGAGCCATGGCTGGTGGTAAATGATGGAGAGCGGTTTTGCAAGCTCATCTGCTAGCTCCCTCATCACCCTGGGATGGATCCCATCTGCTCCCATTGATTTATGAATATCCAAGTGCCTCAACAGTTCTCTGACTGCCTCTTCTTGGATAACAAGAGGACCATTCTTCTCCCGGACACCACCTACCAACCCCTGAGGACAGTTGTCCTGGGGACAATCTGTCTTCTCACTAAAGACTGAGGCAAAAAAGACATTAAGCACTTCTGCCTTCTCCTCAATTTCTACCAAGACATATGGTGAGAAAACAAGGATTTCAAAAACATGAACTATAGTTCATGTTTCATGAACTATATCAATCATCATTTCCAAGTATGGTTTAAACACCAGAAGTCAGGCTTTTCAACTCCATTGGAAATGAGATGCAGTCATAGAGTCAAACAGATCTGTACGTAACATCTTCTAGAAACAATGGAGTTGCAGGACAACTGCAGGGAAAGCAGTCAGGGTCCATATTTGCTCCTAAGATAAAAATTGATGTAAAGGAAATGTAAGGATAAACTTTCTGTTACTTGCCTTTCAATTTAACTAATTTTCATTTACTGTCTTAAGTCTAGTAGAGACTGAACTTTTTGCTATTGTTTTAGTATATAAATATGGAATCTTCAAAAGAAACACTTTTATGTACATATGAATGACAAACAGAAGTTTGTGGTTTGTTCATTTTGTTTATTTGTTTTTTAAACTATTACTTTATTTGTCATTTTCCACTAACATTTCATTTATTTCCAGGATTGATTATCCTAAAAATGATATTGTTTTGGAACTACTTTTAGACAGCTGTAGTATAGCTGAAAAATCCCGATCTAGAATTTTAGTTCCAGGAGAAAAATATAAAATTTTCATTGAAGATTTTTCACTTTCTAAGCCTAATGGTTGAAACAGTTCATATGAATGTGTTCTTGGAGTGTATGTACATTCTCTCCATTGACTATAAAGAGAGCACAGGGTTACTATCTCAGAAAAAAACATTTTAAAACATTTTAGAATCTAGAAAGAGCTGTTTAGTAGTTGGTAGAAGATTTGGTAATGCTATCTAAAAGATAATTAAGGACTTTTACAGAGATTGGAGAAGGTAGATGTCCATTGCATCTGATTTGAGACTATATAAGTTCAGTTTTAGGAATTGCTCCTTTGTAATCCATTTTATTTTAAGTGAGAAAATAGTTATCTGATCAAAATTAGGGAAAGACTATACATTACTGTTAGGAATCTAAGACTTGAGTCCACTATAAATCTTGCAAAAACCCCCCAACTTTTATAGCAGTTTCACATTCAGGGAAACATTGAGGAATGAAACTAGAGAGAGAGCAATATTGATCATGGAGCCAGGACAAATTTCT
Organism: Serilophus lunatus; assembly: GCA_013399895.1. Taxonomy (NCBI): domain Eukaryota; kingdom Metazoa; phylum Chordata; class Aves; order Passeriformes; family Eurylaimidae; genus Serilophus; species Serilophus lunatus. Next base: position 222,300 of record VXBA01000116.1, read on the forward strand.
GGTATAGCCTGGGTATAAATTATCCTATCCCTTTAAGAACAAAATCAGATCTATTTTACTTATTTAATTTCAGTTATATACTTTTGTGTGTGTGGTATATACGAATATGTGTTATATATAAAAGATAAAAAAACTTTATGCTGTTACAATGACCATCAAAGTTTGTTTTACAGTATCTTCAAATAAAGTGATTTCTGTGAGAATGAAACCTATATTAGTAATAAAAAATTTCAAACATGGAATTCATTTAAGAACATATAATAGATGAAAATTAGTTCACATTTCTTCATTTTTTCAAGTAATGTAACTTGCATGTAACTGAAATATGTTTCATATACGTTCAAATACACATTTTGGAGAATTATAATTTCTCAGGTTCTTTTTTGTTTTTTAATAGATTATATGTACATGACTTTTTTGCTCTATAATATTCTTGTTTAATCCTTTCTTTGGTTTTCATAATTTTTTTAAATACAAAGGAAATTCTTCACATTTAATATTGCAGTATGAGCCCTACTTAGAATCTGCAATAGAAATATAGCATGTATTTGGTTTTTTGTTGCTTTGTTTTGGCATTTTTATTTTTTTTAAATAATCGGGCCATGAATTCATGCTATTGATAAGTTGTTTCCAAGGTATAACTACACAATTATCCCAATTATACTGGCCTGGTATATTCATTCAATTCTAAGCAGCGAAAAGATGAATATTTCTTAGCTGAGGTAACATAATGAGGAAAGGAGATATTTTCTTTACCCTTCTTTTTGATTAAATTAACCTACTGTAAAAGAAGACCCTTCAGTCTAATGAAAAAGGAACAGAGAGTTAAATCCACACAGCTCTTAAGAAAACTAATTGTGGGATTTTTGTATGGCTAGGAATGACAAGAACACAATACTGAGCAGGGAAAATGAACTTATGCTCCCACTTATGCATAGGCTAGAAATTTAGAAAGAAACATCTTGGACCGAAGCAACACTGACGTTAAGCATTCATTTTATTTTTTTATAGCAATTATGTTCATTTAATCTAAACTCACAATAACAGAAGTAGAATATAGATTTTAGCATAATTCAATACTAGATGGAAAATCACACAAATAAAACAAGGAAACACTAAAAGAGAGAACTCTAGTATTTGCCACTTCTGCTGAAACTAGCATTTCTCTAACAGTTCCAGGTTGTGTTCAGAAAAAAACCCCATCTATCTTTTCTGTTGTTCACAAAGAGATTAATTGTCCTCCTCATTTATTGAAAAAGAATTATTCTTCTTTTTTGTTTCTTTCTTATCAAAGAGATCAGTTTTCAGGGATGAACAGCATTCATTAATGCACTTCAAAAAAATTATTTTTCGTAACTGCCCAGTTTTTTGGCCAGGACATAGCTAATTTTTTTTTGCGGTAACCATGAGGGGGCAGAGCCTGGACCAGTGTGGGTGTGTCTAGGTTGTTATTGTACACCACCCCACATCACTCCTGAGGGAGCAAAGGTAAGGCATTCTCAATTCCACGAGGGAGATGTGGCTTGCAGTCAGGAAGAAAAGCATAGGAGCAGAAGGTCTGTTCACCATTTTGTTCATTGTCTCTGTTATAGGGAAATGTAATATCAATTTTTTGAACTAAAATGTCAGAAATTGTGAACAGACTGTCCGTTTTTGTTTTGTTTTGTTTTCAAATAAATGGATATTTCACAAAATAAATTAAAAAAAAAAAACAAACCCCAAACAAATTCTCACAAAAATTCCAACTTGTTCTAGTTGTTGAAGAAAATGACTCCATTTTTTAAGTGATTTAATATATATAGTCATGTATTATGGACAAAATTTCATTGAAAACTAATCAAGTCTAAAAACATCAAAACAGAACTCACAACAGCATTAATTTTTATACATTTAAATAAAATACAGCAGTATTGTAACAAAAAATGCTTTCTAGAATCAACCCACTAAAGCTTTATGTATATTATGGGTCATACCTAGAAAGTTCTGTTTCAGGCTATTTCTGTATTGATGTCACTGCTGGACCTGTATTTTATGAAGAGGTCTATGAGCTGAATTTAAACTACTTGGCTTAGTCTTGGAAAAGAATGTAGCACAAACTAAAAAGCTCTCTAGAGAAGCTGCAATTATGTCGGTGGCTTGTCTGCACTTAGTTCTGCTCTCTTGTTGCTCTCTCAATTGCATCATTCTAGTGACTTGGGTATGTGCCGTAACATGCACAAAAGTATACCAGTAGTAGGGTTGCATGTGTGGTTTTCTCTCCAGAAAGTTCTTTTCATGTGAATTAGTCAGTGTCCAAAATACAAATTTTGATGACTTGACTCTCTAAAATTAATTCATAGTTGTACACATAATAAATACATTTCAATAGTCTGATTTCAGAGAAAACAGTTGTGATTGCTAAGTGGAACTTTAAAAAACAATCAAGAAGAACTAATAAAAATGTTACCAGACTAAAGAAAGGAATAAATTTATGAAACAAGCATGCAAATGACTAACTGAAGTAATTTTTAGAACAATATTGAATCTACCCTTGTGATTTTCTTAGAAAGAAATGCTCCGAGTTCTCATCTATACTGACTTGCTGGAATGTGCTGTAGGTAATTAGATATAGATTCTAGTTGTCAATAGATATAACACCTATTGTCCGTTTCCATGCAATGTGAAATGTATGTAGTCTGAATCTTGGAATTACCTTTAAATAGTTACTTTTTAATTATATATTCCTTTCCACTAAGAAAATTAATCTTATTAGAAATTGGAGAGTATAAGAAATTATTTAACAGTTAAATGACTCAAATATAAGAGCAGTAATTGAATTTCTCTTATTGCTGTTTTTCATGTACATGTATTTGTAATACTTTCTGATTTGATCATGTTTGATCTCATTTGTTGACAAATATCTGTAGAAAAATGGCAATAGTAATCACTAAAATCAATTTGAGGTAAGTTATTTTTCTTAAAAAGTTATTATTAGATCAATGTCTAGTTCCATTTACAATAATTATTGCATTTAGAGTGGTTCATGTAACCTTATAAATCTTTCATTATGTTCCTCTGTGCTCTACTTGACATTATTCTTCTTTGTCTTCCTTAAATACATTTTTTCTCTAATTTGATCCAAGTGAATAAAGTAAAATAACAAAACTAAACAGAGTTGGTAGAAAAAAAAACATATAAAGTTGTGAAGAACTAGCTAAATATGCTCTTAGGGTATATTCGTGTATTGAATATTTCGTGGGTATTACCATAGACTGCTTTTTTTTTGATCTTGACTGAGTTTCTGTTTGCATGTGTTTCTGAGCAGATGCAGAACTGCATAAAGAGAATAGAAAGCTAGGGCTTGAATGTATTTTTTTCCCCAAAGATATATGCTATATTGAATATAAAGCCAAAGACAAACAGCTTGCTTTTGAAGAAACATGGGTTTTTTATTTATATGGTGCTAAAAGGACCAATACATTCCAAAGTTGTTTCCTTGTTTATCATAACAGTGTTTCACAGCCTTAATGAATTAAGGGTTTTATTTTTTCTTTCTTAGCAAGTCTTTAACATAATTAAAACTCTGTAAGAGCAATGGTATTATATTGGATGAACTTCTTTCTCTATGAATCTATATTACACAAAGTTATGTATCATACATCTTCTTAATTATTTCTGTTGCGTTTCTGAGTATAAGGAGACTGCTGCTGTGAATCTAGAGTATTAACGTAACTGTGCTTTCCCCTGCAAAACTCATGCTTCAAGTTTTGCCTGAAGTATTTAATTGAGAACTCATAGCTGAGTAAATCACCCTAATTACTTTTCAATGTCAATGGATCAAATTTTCTGAACCATGAGTAATCTTGTGAACACAGGTGCTTTCTCTGTTATTTCCAAAGGATATGTAGAGTATCTGTCTTCTTCCTGTCTTTCTGGAAAAAACAGTAGCACAAAACCAGAGCTTCCAGAAAAGTAAACAGTGTGCAGTGCCTTACCATGACAAATACGTGTGTTCTAATGAATGGATTTTGAAAAAAAAAAAAAAAAAAAAAAAAAAAAAAAAAAAAAAAAAAAGCAACCGACCAAATAACACCCTCCTAACCCAAGCAAACAATAAAGAAAATAGAAACAAATTATAGCAAGATTTAAATATTAGTGATTTGCATAGTTTTGAATGAAGTAATTTACCTCTTGCTGACTCCTCCCAAATAAAACCGATTGATGTTGCAGTCTACTCAAGGACAATGAACAGTTTTCTCATCATGATAGCTGATGACGCCAAATAGAAAGGGGATCTCAAGTTTATATATACTTATATTTTTAAGATTTTTTTAGCAGATGATGGTTAGATATCTTCTCAATTAAAAAATTTCTCTTTTAGTGATGTTCATATTAATATAAAAATTCAGGCTTTAATAAGAATTACTGTGCCATCAAGACACTCCAGGCAGAGGGAAGTGGCTGAAAAGCTGCCCAGAGTAAAAGGACCTACAGTGCTAGTCAACATGCAGCTGAACATAAGCCAGCAGTGTGCCCAGATGTTTAAGAAGGCCAGTGGCATCCTAGTTTTTGTTAGGAATAGTGGCCAGCAAGATGAATGCAGTGATCGCCCTCCTGTACCCAGCACTGGGAGGCTGCACCTTGAATGCTGTGCCCAGTTCTGGACCACTTGTTACTAGAAATACATTGAGGTGCTGATGTGTCTCCAGAGAAGGTCAATTGATCTGTGCCAACTCAGAGAAAATTAACAAGCTACCAAAGAGTACCAGAATAAAAATAAATAAATAAAAGGTGCCATGGAGCTGAATTTCTTGAATGTTTTAGAGATGCTGACTAAATATGCACTTGATTCAATTGTATAATATATCATATACTTAAAAACATCGTGGATGAAAATTCATTAATTTTGAGCAGATTTTTATATCCAACAGTTTAGCCTTTTGAAGCAGAGTTTCCTGATTCACGTGACTATAAAAAAAATAAAATAAATGAAAAATTAAAAATCTCTAGAAAATTTAAAACATTGCTAACCATAGTTGACTATTTTGTTTTCTTTCTCATTTACATTACCAATCCTGTGATTTGAATGTTGATTTAGCTTCAGCATATTACTTTGAAGGAAATGGTATGTAATTGGCATTCAAATCATTCTCTACATACTGTTAGCAGAGAGTTGCTTCTAGAAGGGACAAATACCTTAAGATGCATTGAAAAAAAAATCCGGCCATATTTTCTTATGTGCCATGGATTCTTTTTCTGAAGTAATTTAAATTTAAAATAGTAAAATAAATTCCACATCTAATCAATATCAAGATTGTGTTTAGAAAATAAATGATTCTGTGTTAAAGTAAAAACAATGTACTCCATCAAAATAATTTGCATATGTATTATTGATCGTTTGAGTACACTTCATTTAGTATTCTTTGAGATATCTTTGAATAGAACAGAAAAGAACAGAACAGAACAGCATGTCCTCTGCACTGCAGTAACATATTTTTTATTTTTTAGCAATGTAATAGCACAGAAATCTTCAATATTAAAATCAGAATTGTTTTTCCTTCTGTCCCAATGAGATGATTAAATATATAAAAGTATAAAATGCTGTGTAACAGTATGTTAAACTGCAGTACATAAATGATGGGATTGGAAATGTGTGTTGCATGCATATTCAGAGAGCTGTAGTGTTGGGACTGCAAGCAACCACTATGTTGAGTCAGCTTTGACATGAAGCTTAGATAACTGATAACTGAAGATGTTGAAAAATACTTCTGAGAACATAAAGAAGAACTTATCATATTTGTGCTGAATAACAACTGAATGACAAAATGATGAAAGTTGCAGATAGCACTATGAGGGAAGGCTGGATCTCATGAGTCCAAAGGCAAGTTAGGAGCAACAGCCAGATCTCACAGATAAATGGAGGGGGGAACAGGTGAACCTTCGAACAGTATGCTCCTGCAAGGGAGGCAGTGCCTAGGCAACTATGTCAGTAACACTGTAAAAAGCTGAGATCGCCTACATAATGGATTGAGAATTGATTGTACTACCATTTGGAGGCAACTTTCCAGCTTGGAGAAATGGGAAACCAGGCATCTCAGAAAGTCCATGAAAAGGGACATATTAGGTCCTGCAGCTGAGAAGGAATAACTCCATGTGCCCTTGAGTTCTAGGGTTTTACTGGCTGTAAAACAACTTTGCAGTCTGACAGTCCAGCTGCCCACCAAGCTGAACATCAGCAAGTAGTGTATCCTTGCAGTCAAAAAAACCAAAACATCAGCCTCCTGGTGACTTGTGGAAACCGAACTCACAACGTAGGCCTCGTTATGAGAAAGTGTGTTTTATCTGTGCAGGGAGCAGGGTTACAGATTCACTCTAAATGCCCCGCTCCCCGATCACATGACTGTCCCGGGCTTATATCCCCCTCCTGAGTGACAGCTGTCACACAGCTCGGATTGGCCCCTCCTGCTCCGAGCCCACCCTCTTCTCCGCCCCGTCCCTTCGAGGGCTGGGCTTTCGTTGCCATCGTCCCGTCACAGACAGGCACACCCTCCTCTTCTAGGAGACCTTGAGATGTTGTTCCAGGCTGTTGTGATGTCTGGTTTTCGCCGTCTCTGCCCCCCTTATCTGATGCTCGTGTCTGGTGTTTACAGAACTTGCTCTATCCTTGCCCTGTGTCTCAGCAGGGCCCTGACTTCCCTTTCTAACCCCAACTAACTGGATTGCATAAGGAAGACAGCTATCATCACCTTGAAGGAGGTGATCCTCCCCCTCTACCTACATGAGAAACGTCTGCAGCACTGGGAACCCCATTACAACACAGACATGAAAACACAGAACCGAGTCCAGACAAATCTACAAAGGTGGTCGGCACCTCTCATAGGAGAAGAGACTGAGAAAGCTGGAACTGTGCAGTTTGGCATGGAGAAGGCTAAGAGATCAAATTAATTTGTTTAAATTCCTTATATGAGAGTCTAAAGAAGAGGAAGTCAGACCCTGCTCGGTGGTGCTTAGTAACAAGACAAGTCTGTGGAAGCAAATAAAAATGCAGGAAGTTCCATTCAAACATAAAAACCACTTCTACTGCAAGGGTGCTCAAACACTGCAACAGGTTGCACAAAAGTTTTGTATATTGTCCATCCTTGGAGATATTCACAAGTTGATTGGATCAGCCCTGAGCAACCTACTCTAGCTGACTAGGTGGGGTTAGAGGAGCTCCAGAGGGACCTTCCAAACTTAACTGTTCTGTGATCCTGTTACTTTATAAAATATCAAATTTCCATACAGATGTAGAAAAACCCATGACAAATAATGAGAACATCAATACAGATTGGTTGTTTTTCTGGAAGGACAGTAGGATAGAGAAAAGAAAGTAAGCAGTAGGAGTGCTATTGGAGGGGTAAGGTCTTCACGTTGAGCGACTTGTGTTTCCAGGCTGCCTGGAGTTTCTCTCAAAGCCTTGCCTGAGTCACTACGGCTGATGCCATACACTAAACTAAACTCATCACTGTGAGTACTTAACAGGAGAGCTGCTGATTTGAAAACATGTGGAAGACTTTTGAAAAAGAGATGAGAGCCATTTATTTTGTAACATGGAGGAACTGAGATCCTCTTTGTATTTCAAAGCAAAAAAGGAACATATTCAAAGAAAACTTTCTCTTACTTTTGGACTTTACTTTAGGATTATCTGTGAACACTTGTACCAAAAAAAAGTAGAGCAGAGCAGTAGAAGAAACAGTGGTTTATCCCACCCTGCTTCTATTGAGAGAATCCACCCGTATCAAAAACATGGTACAGGTGAGTGGTAGCAGCAGCTGGATATGCATAAAATTTCCTACTGTGGGGATGAAAGCATCTGGGCTGTGGGTTTTTTGTATGGATGGGGTTTTATTTTTGGTTTTGTTTGTTGTTGTTGTTTTTTTTTTTAATTTCTCTCTCTAAGAAACATCAAAGCTGAGTAGTGAATCCTTCCTGCAAATGTGTTAATCAGGACATCATGTGTTTTCTTTCTCTTTTAGCAGAGCTCCAGTAAACACTAAGAGTACAATGCAGAACCAGTTGCAGAGCAGTTAGAAGATTGATGTATATGAGAAGTCTGGACAGTCAGGAAGCCTTACAGGGTCAGATTACCTAATTAAAAGTTGAATAGCTTTTTGATCTCGCTACTCTTTTATTAAGGGACAAAATAAAAAAATAGATGTTTTCCTAATGTTTGTGAATTTGTGAACCTTGTAAAACTCCATTGCTTCAAGGACAGCTGGGTTTTGATGAATTGCTACTTTAAGATTTAGGAAGATTCTGTTGATTGTGCTGAGCCCTGAACTGTAACTATTGAGTCATGGGGTACATTAGGATGAGCTCTTGGGCTCTCTAGGTTAGTTGCACATGTCATTTTGGCTTTTGCAACTTTCTATGTTCCTGGAGTCAGGAGAAATTATTTAACAAAGCAGAGGATTATTACTAAGAGACTGAATGAAGTCCTCAATTATTCAGATTCAGTTTAGGTGACTAGAAGCTTTATTTAGAATATTCATTTTGTGGAGCTGAGATGGCTGTATTTGAAGCAGCCTTTTGTGTGCACCAGTGTCTACCTATGTGGTCTATTGAAGATAAATTAAAGGAATTAATAGAGTGGCTCTAAATGCTTAGCGATGTTGTCAGATGTGAATTTTAAGCAAGGAGAAATGCTCTTGAAAATTAAGATACTAAAATATATTGAAATGGGGAAAAAGGCCACAGGAAACCCAAGCAAATCTTCATGCAAATGGGTAAGCCCAATGAACTGGTTTGAGGGGGCTGGGATCATGGGGGGTGGTCAAAAAGGGCTTTTGGGATGAATGTAAGAAACTCCACTTACCTGCTTGAGTTAAAATTCCATTTCCCTTAGAGCTGGAGGAGGGGGGAAGCTGAGATGAAGGCAGCCCTATCCCAGGCAGGGCAGGGAGGTTGCCCCCAGCTGTTCCCGGGGACCAGGGTGGTGGGCTGCGGGGGAAGGGGGGCCCTTGCTTCAGCTGCTCTCCCTGGGTTTGGGGAGGGAAGATGGGATCGGGGCCGGGGACGGACAGCAACGGCTTCTCGTTTGTCTGGGGCCATCTCGAGATGGAGTGGGGACGGGACCGGGGATGGGGACGGGCGGTGGCTCATCGTCCTGGGCTCCTGGGAGCACAGGGGCCAATCACCAGCAGCTGGCACGCATTGCCCCAGAGCTGTCTTGTGCTGCGTGTGGTCTCTCAGTCCCAGAGTCGGGATGGCCTCTGTTCCTGCTTGCTGTTCCCCCCTCCCTGCGTAGGCACAGTGGCCTCCTAGGGCAAGCAGTGGCCTGGGGGCATGGCCACAGGGAAGCCCCAGCGCGCTCACGGGTGGAGGCTCCTCGCCCCCCAGAGCACAGGGAGCAGCACGCAGCCCCGGACTGTCCCTGGACGGTAACTTGAGCACAACTGCTGCTTCTGGACAGTGACGGGGGGCCGGCCCTGGCACCGTGTTGGTGCTGGGGCATCTCTAAGGTGCGGCAGCCATGAAAACAAAAATGGCGCCTAACAACTGAGACT
>VXBA01000117.1:0-28072 GCA_013399895.1 Serilophus lunatus
ACTCCAGGGACACCCTGGAGCGACCTCTGCTGCCACCCCCAGGGATCCCCCACAGGAGGGACCCCCTGGGACGGAGGGGGAGGAGGGAGGGCCGCTGGAGTGCCCCCACAGCCACACTCCCAGGGCTGCTGCCTGCATTGGGACCAGGGGAGCCCGTGCCGGCCCCCTCCCCAGGCAGGACAGAGGCGGGGGGGTTCTGTAAATACCGGTGGGCCGGATTGAGGACCCTAAGGGGCTGTATCCAGCCCACGAGCCGTAGTGTGAGGACCCCTGCGATCTCCAAGAAGTTTTGTGACACTTCTATGACTGAGTGGCTGCACAGTACCTCTCCACAGTATCTCTATTTGATTACAATTCTGCAAGGCACTAGAGACAGATATTTTTGGGTACCAGCAGATAGAGTTTAGTGCTTAATGCCTTCTTTGCTAGATGGATATAGATTTTGTAGTCATGCAACCCTACATACAAACAGCTAAATCTTCTGTGGTAGCTCATGTGATCGTACATATTCAAAATAAATAACTGTCCATGTGTCACCAAACTGTCCCAGCCTGACTGAGAAATAACCAGTGCTGTATCAAGCAATATTAGCTGTCATTAGCTTCAGCATTTTTTAACTCTAGGCAACAGGGCAGTAAATGGAATAACATTGCTTGTGACATGTTATGCTGTATTCAGGACTCTAAAGAAAAGGTAGCACAGGTGGACCTTGTAGGTGTATCATCAAAGAAAAGGCTGGTAAGCTCCCTGTTGAGTAGACAGGTGACAGTGGGTAATGATATAGCACAATGTGCCTAGGAATGACAGGGTTGGAGCTAAGGCAGGGAAAGAATTCATCTGCTGTCTGAGATGGATTTAGAAATAACTTTATAGGATTTCACATACTTTGTGATATATGACAGAACCAATTGCACTGTTAAGCACTTGCAGGTGAGAGAGTGAAACTTTGGATGGTGTTGATTAGTTAATATTATTTAAATTCCCAGAAAGGAAGGAACCATCTCATTTCTAATACAGGCATAGCAGAGTCAGTAATACTTCTTGCCTTAGCTTAATGGTGGCCAATCCAGAGATCATGCAATGGAATTATGTAGGGATATTCTAAAATAAAGAGGGAAGCTGGAGAGATCAGAAGGTAGGAGAAAAGGAAAGAAAAGTGAGTAGAAAAAGGAACAATGCCACCTGTTCAGCAGTACTGCTAGTCCGGTCTACCATCATTACCTTTGAGCTCCCCGTTGAGTGCTGTGACTAAATGGCATTACATGCCCCAGGAATTAGATGCAGCTATGATAACTTTTTCTGGTGTATCAAAGATTCTTGGCCCTTGACACATATACCCATTCCCCAACACATGCGATAATGTGTGGTGTAACATGCAGAATGTTCTTCATGTGTACGAGAAGCCAGGACTGATAAATGTCTGAGTTTGACTGCTGAACCTCTGTACTAAACTTGTTTTTTTCAGCAGTGCACTTATATTTACTGTTTGCTATTCTGCCAGAATAAAGACCTGAGTGAAGACTTTTATGGCGACTTTGGGACCACGGAGTTAAAAACGTGAAGGCTGGAGGGGAAGGCAGACAGTGAAGAAAAAACCCAATATATAATTCTTTGTATTTTTCACTGAACTATTGTAGTATTCCAAGTTAACATTTTCCAGCAAGTTCTTTTCTAGTAGTTTTATTTTGTTCCCTTCTGATTTTTATGAGAACAACACAAGGTACTGTTGGAAGCCCTTCAAACCACCAAGACAGGTGTGGATTCTCTCACTCACCTACGAACCCAGCTATTCTCATATATTTTAATTGGTATATCTATTGGTTAGTGGCATATCAGTGCCAGGTTTTTTTGTTACTTTCTAGATGGTTGCAAAGAGTTTTGTGTATTTTCCTCCTTGATTTTTTCTAGAAACTATAAAAACTGGCTGACATGAAAGCCTGGTTGCTCCTTTCCCCTGTTTGAAATATGGTCAAAACATTTGACTACTTTTGTGCTGTTTCTGTAAGTCTATCCCGGTGCTCACCATTCAGTGTGTAGCCAGAACTGAGGGTTTTTGCAATGAATTCAAAGGAAGGTAATTACCTGTGAATAGAGCTTTTGTGGTTAGACAAAGCTACTAAATAGAATTTCACAAAAGTTTAAAGACCCTTTTATTGTAGAGCTAGATTCAGTTCAAGTTCAAACCACTTTTAAGTTATTTGACCAGGTGCTGAAATGAAAATCTGTTTTTGTTGTTCTGGGAGACAGTTGAGCTGGTAGGTTTTAAAATAGGTTGTACCCTTTTGAAAAGCTATAAGTGATCTGTCTATGGAGCTGCTGAAAATTCGGCTCATAGCTGACTCTGGGGAATGAGTTAAATTGCACAGTAACAGCTGGACTATGCAGAGTCAGACCCCTGAGAAAGGACAAAACTATTTTTACTCTAGCCTGGACCCATGTCTCTTAAATCTTGCACTGGTGTAAATGGAATTCATATGCTTTCAAAGAGCACAGCTGTCTTTCTTGAGAAAACAAGTCAAAATTCCACTTTTTTGAATTTTGCTTTATTTTTTACAGTAGAAACTGGCTGGGACGAAAAATGCCAAGTGCTTCCTCATAAATTTTATACAAATCCAATTTGAAAATTTGAGCATCTTAAAGTACAATTATGGGATCAATCTAGGCCATGTTGTTAAAAAAAAGAATTAATGGACACTGGAAAATAAATGTGGAGAGTAGACATGGGAGGGAAGAAGCAGAGTTCTGTCTGAACTTCTAAAACCACTAGCGAGCCAGAAATAGTTACAGAATTTTCAAGGATTAGGAAACTACCCTTAACGTAATGTTATTTTGTGGGATGATACTTGTAGCCATGTGCAGTCCACATGTTGACTGTTCAGTATAAAAAAATTACTTTTTGGAAAGTATAGTTCTGTAAGATTGTAGTGGCCATGACCATTCATTGCCCACTCTCCTTCCTCTATGAGTCTTTGTGAAAACCCTGATAGAATTGTGAGATTTTTAGTTGCAAGGAAGCTGACATAGCATCAGAACTTTGGAACATCACATACTCCTGTGTGGAATAGAAGGGAAAAAAGATACTCTCACAGTTAAGGTACAATAGTCTTTGATTTTAAGGGAGAAAACAAGTTTTTATCTCCAATATGAATATATATGTGGGCACCATCTCAAGTATATTTCTCCTTTTGCTGTAAATCTTTTCTTAGAAAAATTCAAAGGTGAAAAAAAAAAAGGAAATGTAATTTAGTGTTGTCATGGAGTTTTTCCTCTTTTTTGTGTGTGTGTGGTTTTGTATTTATTGCAGTTGCTTTTAAAAATGCTGAAGAGTATATAATTTATCTGTATTTCCTACCTAAGCTTAGTTTATTGAAATTTTCAAGATTATAGCACTGCTGTTCAAAAGAAGCCTATATAAAATGGCATCAGGGTAAACTCAATGCATAAATTTATTTTACTTCTGTTATATTCAAATACAGTACAAACCGTGAATATATACATATGTGGAGTATATTGGAAGCCTTTGCCATTACAAGGATTGATTCAGATAGTTGTCATGAGGGCAATAAAAGCTGAAAATTGTGCTTCTTTCTCCTTTACCAGTAATTACGAATTGTGTACTCTGGTGCTTCAAGTTGGAATGTTACAGGAAGTTTAACGGCTGTTTTGTAAATTTTCTTTTCCATGGTAGGGAATTTAAATGAGTCAAAGTAGGAAACAAACATTCTTCTAACACCTTTTACTCACTGAGCCTCTGTTTTGGGTAGAACCAAGCCATTGTTGCTATAAGCAGATTCTATTTGCACTGTTAACACATTCTTTTAGCTGCTGGCATTTCTCTCGTGCTCACTTGTGGTTACTAGTGGAGCAGCCGTTAGGAGTGTGCTCAGATGGGCAGGGTAAGCCTCTGGCTTCGAGGTGGGTGCTTGGAAAATACCTCAGGGGGATCTGTGTTCCTTTAGGTACAAATGTAACCCTGCAGTCTTCATCTGCATTTGGGAGTCACCACGCTCTAGGATGTGGGCCGAGTGTCTGTCTGCTTTTGATTGTATTGTCCTTGGGCAGATTGAGCAGACCATTGTTGTCCTGAATGTGTTATTGCAGATTTAGTAGTGAGTAGTAGCCTTCAGACCTTATTAGTCCTTGGAAAATTTTCATTTGCTATCTTTTCAGCAGGGAATGTCTTTGGCTTGCTCTTTTCTGTTACAACTCTATCCAAATCCATGGATGCATATATAACCCATTCATACAAGCTCATACAGAAAAAACTTTATGGCAACTGGATGTTAAGATTAGATATTCTTTTTCCTTCTGTCCTCTTCATTGGCTTATAATGAAGTGGAAGACCAATGAAACTATGCTGTTTTGTAATTTTTACTTGAATTACAGCTAGGTAACTTATGTAATACTGAAAACTGTTCTATTTTTTATTTCAGAATTTTAATTCACTTTATAAATCAGACTTCTCAGAGCTAGAAACAGTGCCAGCAGCTGTAGTCACAAGGAAGTATTGGCCATAACTTATTCCATGAAACATTGGAACAGACAAATTTTCAAAATTCCAGACTTCTTCAAATGAGAATGTGGTTTAGAGGTGCTAGGTTGTGACTTAACACAGATAGCAAATTTGTATCTTGGAGGTGACTAAGCCTGTCCATCATTTACTAGTAGTGAAATATTTATGATGGCCCATAAAATGTGCTTTGGAAATAAAGTACGCTGAAATATCCTGAGGTGGGTTCTTGGTGACCCTTTTTTGAACTTCATCTGTCTTTGATAATCCCAATACACACTTTCAAAGCTATCACAGTCAATCAGGTCTGTGAGTGCTTTGGAACTTCTGTCTTCCTCTGTTTTCATTGCTGTGCCTACACCCCTGGTCATTGGGCTAAAATTTCTGAAACTTGGAATTGCTGAAAATCTGGAAGCAGAGTGGAGGACTGAATAATATATTAAGGTAAAACAGTGAGGCCCATTTTTGTGTGTTTGATGAATTTGTGTGTTGTGGGTACACATTTATCTCTCACACAGCAAGCACTTGAGCACCGCATGCTGCTCACTGTTTGTACCATGCTGTAACCCTCTGCAGCACTTCTCTTTTTGTTCTTCCTGGGATGCTGGAAAGCCTGGTGCTTTCTAGGCTGCTGACATATGGTAGAGCACGTATATACCTCGCCAAATCATAAAAAGGAAGAGTGGCCTGCAGGCAGGTCAGTCATGGGTGTATGTATGTATCCTGAGCTTAAAATGTACATATATATATATGTAAAAATTACATTTCATTACTAAAATGTACTTTGTAGTTCATTTTGGTGTATATTATTGTGTATCTTGCCGCAATAAGTACATATATTCAAAATCATTCTATTCCTCATGACCAATCACTTTATTTCTGATTTTGTGTCAATCTAATTTGAAATATGGCTGATAACCCAGGCCAAGTTTCTGTCAGATACTTTTGTTCTACAGAATGTTTTTGAGCTGAACAGTCTTCCTAATCAGTTACAGTGGCATCCTTAGAAAATACCCATCTTGAATAGGTTATGAAATTTCTGTATGAATTTCAGACAAAGAATCTACCAGACAGAACATTTTACAAACTTTACTCAATGTAAGGACCCTCAAGATGAACAAGTGCTGAAGGCATCTTCTAAAATTAAGAATTTTTTTGTGAAAATTGGAATGAATTCTCCATAATTTATAGAATCATAGAATCACGGAATATCCAGAGTTGGAAAAGACCCACAAAGATCAAG
Organism: Serilophus lunatus; assembly: GCA_013399895.1. Classification (NCBI taxonomy): domain Eukaryota; kingdom Metazoa; phylum Chordata; class Aves; order Passeriformes; family Eurylaimidae; genus Serilophus; species Serilophus lunatus. Next base: position 5,754 of record VXBA01000117.1, read on the forward strand.
TCCAACTCTTAGCCCTGCACAGGATACCTCAAGAGTCACATCATATGCCCGAGAGTATTGTCCAAACATTTCTTGAACTATGTAAGGCTTTGTACTGTGAGCACTTCCTTGGAGAGCTGGTTCCAGTGCCCAACCACTTATTGGGTAAAAAACTTTTTCCCGATATCTAACCCAAACCTCCCCTGACTCAGCTTCCATTTCCTTGAGTCCCGTTTCTGGTCATAGGAGTGCAGAAATCAGTGCTATCCTTTCGCTTCCCCTTGTGAGGATGTTGAAGACTCCAGTGAGGTCTCCCTTCAGTCTCCTCCAGGCTGAACAGACCAAGTGACCTCAGGTGCTCCTCCAAAGCCATCACCATTTTCGTTGCCCTCTCTAATAGCTTAATATCTTTCTTATGTTATGCCCAGAACTATTCACAATATTCAAGGTCAGGCCACACCAGTGCAGAGCAGACCGGGACAATCCCCTCCCTCAACCAGCTGGTGATGCTTTGCCTGATGCCCCCCCCCCAGGACACTGCTGGCCCTCCTGTTGCCGGGGAACTGCTGACTCATACTCAACTTGCTGTTGATCAGGACTGCCAGGTCCCTTTCTGTGGCACTGCTTTCTGGCATCTCATTCCCTAGTCAGTAACATATGCAGGGTTGCCCTGTCCCATGTGAAAAATCCAGCACTTGCCCTTGTTAAAATTCGTATGGTTGGTGATTGCCCAGTCCTCTAATGAAAAATGACAGGAATAACAAACATTAATTCTAAACTAATTTAAAATAACTCAAATATACCAGAAGGAAGTAAATTCAGCAGTATTTGTAAAATGTATGAGTTCAAAGAGTCTGTATTACATAGCTGAAATTATATGGGCTATAAGGAGGAAATTGGAATGCACATGGTTTAATTGAAAATGGATCCTTCAACAAATTATTTTCAAATAGTTTGACAGATGTTCTTGTGAAGATCCTATGCTGTTTTTTGAAAATGTCTGTAATTTCCCATAGATCAGAATCTCTACATAAAATGTCAAATAGACTAAACCTTGAGTATTTGGGCTGCTATAATCCTGAACACAAAAGTTCACTGCTTGCAGTCATTTTCTAGTATTAATTATTAGTAAAGGTATGTGACATTTTACATATTTTCTTCTTTTAGAGAAAAACACATTGCATGGAAACATAAAACTGTTCTGTTTTTCATAAAGAATCGCTTAGTATAAAAAAGAGTATGCAGAGTATGAATTATGAATGTATAGTTCTGTTGTTAATCGGAGTTGGAAAAAATGTCCAGAATCCTCTAACACAGAGGTGAAGTGCCAAGTAACACACTGTACAGGAAGCGATACTTTCCATGTATGGATCAAAAATTGTTAGAATGTAATTTCTTAAAACAAGTTGAATATATGTATGTGTCAGTAATTGAAGTAGAACAGTGAGTCAGTTTTAACATAGTGATTCAGGTAGGCTAGATCAAAAAGACTAGACAATCAGCACATTATTTTGTATGCTTCATTATAGATGTGTTCAGAAAGGCAGGAAGAATATCCGTAGAAGTGAATTAGCTATAGGAAGCAGAAAACTTGTCAGGCCTGTATTGTCACTTCTGCCCTTTCAAACCTTACAGGGCATGGATGCAAGAGCGTAATGAACACCAGTGATGATTTTATCAAGAAATCTGGCTGGGACACAATGTTTTTTTCAGGATCATTTCTAAGAGGTCAAAGAGAACGGTTCACTGGTTTCTGATCACTTTTTTAAAAGTTGTTTTGCACAACAAAAAACAATCTGCAAACTTTGATAATGTGGCAGTTCCAGTGGTTTGGCTCACATATGTATTGTGGTTATAGGTACATAGATTTAAGGCTTTAAGGGTTGAATCTCCAAGTAAGGTTTTTAAATGTGCCTCGGCTGTCTCTCACACTGGTGTTTCACCAAGTAACACTTTGGAGATGGAAGCTAGTCCAATTGGTGTCTTTAGACAACAATTTAGAGTGCTCTCAACTCCATTCTGTTTTATAAAAGTTCAGACTTTGTAACTACTCAAGGCCTTTGTAGTTTTGAGATCACAGGTGTAATGTGAGAGAAGAGAAAGACACAGCTTTGTTACTGGTCAGAAAATACATGTTACTGAGGTTAGAGAGTGTTGTAACACGAACATGTTAGACATTGCTGTTTCAGAAAAGAAAGCTCCAATCTCGTGTTTTTTGCAAGCATTATGCTGGAGTCTCAGTGCTTTCAGTTATACTGGGGAAGAACACTGAAAATACTTGCAAAGCTGCTTGCTTCTTCTCCTGAAGCCTGTCCAAGTTGTAGTTATTTTTTTCCTTCACTCACTAAGTTTAATGTGGTTTAATTCTTAATTATGTACTCTTTTACATCCTATTGAGGGAGTCAATGTGGTTTTCCAGACTTGTTTGAAAGAAAAATACCATGTTGCTCTTGGTTGTTAGCTTGCTCAAGGGTGTGAGATGCTTTATAAATTCTAAATTAAATGGTGTTCCAGGGGCAAAATAAAATTGTTTTTTAACTCTTATTAGCAGTATGTAGAAGAGAAATTGGAGAGAAAATTGATAGGTGAGAACTGAAATAAAGATATTCATCTGGTTGCCTTGACACGTATTATTCACTGTGCTCATGAAGGGAAAGAAGAATATTTCAACAGAAACAGATATGTGTCCTTACTGAATGCAGCCCTGTATACTGGAGGGATGCTGAATCACGGGACTGAAAAAACAGAGGCAAGAGAACTTTGCTGGTGATATATTGAGGCTGACACCTTCAATGGAACTGCTGGAGTAGGCAGATCTGTCACGGTATTAGGTTGGAATTATTAAGAGCTTTGAAGGTGAAAATAGACTTTATAAAACTGCAAGCAGAGTCTAAAGGAAATCAGTAATACCTTAATACTGGAGACTAATTTTGTCCTTTTTATTCCTAGATGAAAAACGGAGAATATTCCATTTAAGTAGCTTCTAAGTAATCTGTAATAAAAATACCTCGGCAATGTTGTAGTTCTCCTTCACAATAAGCATTGTAGACTTACAATACTGTGCTTGAAAGGAAAACAAACAAGTTTTAGGCTACATTAAAATCATCTGAAAGACGGGTAATTATCACCTGAGTATGAAAAGAGGATCACCAGATAAGTGCAATGTATGTGTGTGAGCCTACAATGTTTAGCATTTGGTATAGCTATTTCATTTATTATTTTTTGAAAGTTTTTCCTGTTGAAGGAGTTACCATTAAGTATTAATTCTGTCCTTAGTCTCTGTGTTTAAAAATGTCTTCTATTTCTGATTTTTAGAAGTCTGATGTAACTGCAATTGGTATTCCAGAAAGACACAAATTATTAAGCAATGTTAACTCTGTGCTTAAGACATTTTTGTCTCTGTGTATTCAGAATCTATACAAAATAAAGGTCAAATGCTGTTTAGATTTAGATCAGCTAAGCATATGGGGCATCCTGGAAATTTTTGGGATATTTTTTCACATGCATCTCAAGAAGTTCTTTCCATGTTCTTCTGTGTTTTGGTTTTGTACAAAACCTGCACCTTTTGTGGAAAGGTAGGAAAGCATAATTTTCTATAATGAAAAGTGGAAGACTATGTCAAAGTGTTGTGTGAGGGAAGCCATTTTCATTCTTCATCTACTCTAGCTCAGTGTGCAACCAGCATGTTGGTGAGGGTCTGAGGGTGAAAGACAGGTGGTTTTCTGTCATACAGATATATTGAGTATTATTAAAGCTTTTGCGGTCAAAATGAATACAAGAGAAGTAGCTTTCAGTAATGAAAAGTAGGAGTTAGACTTTCCTGAATTTTGTAGGGTTTCTTCTTAGAAAGATTAGTGAAAGTTTCCACAATCCAAACTAAAATGCTTTTCTTTTCTTGCATGGTATAACATTAAATTAGTTTCTTAAGCTATCTTTTTAGTAATAATTTTGATACCTCTTTTTAATTTATTATATATTTCTCCAAATCATCTTTGTAGTATTTTAAGGACTTTGACTGTGTATAATGGTACCACCAGGGAAAAAAAAATATTGGAAGTTGGTGATTTGGATTGTATGTTGATTGGAATTTGGAAATTTGTGAATTTGGATTGATGCTTTCATCAGACTGTGTTTTCTTCCCCACTGGAAATAAAAGAAATATCAATGAGGGTTAGATGGTAAAGTTTTCTCTACTAAGGGAAATCTTTTTTATTGCAAGGCATGTTCAGTTGCTGAGAAAGTCTATACTAAAAGAAATGTCTTTTTTAATCTAATTTCTGATAGTTTTAAAGGCTTTTATTATACTCAGAGAAACAAGTCCTGTTAGACATTATTAGATACTATTTATTGTAATTGAATAAAATTATGTATGACAGAAGTAACCTTTGTATACTGAGAACAAAATTTACTGTTCTCCCTCACCTACAAACTACAAGCAAGGAGCTCTTGCAGTTGTCTCCCCTTTACATATTTTCCAACACCCAATGCTTTGCCTTCCTGAACTATAAGTAAACATCAATTTTGACATAATAAAACTTTGAAATTATTTGTGACTCATCCATGCATTAAAGATGAAGGATGTTTTTCTTCTCCCCCTGCCCCCCTCCATAGGATGCAGCTGAGGGATTCTGTTTAACATCAGCTGAAATCACTGAGAGCTCTTTTCATTAAATTCAGTAGAAGTTGGATTAAGCAGGTTTTTTTCTTTGAACTATGCTCTTAACAGAAGAAATTTTTTTCCCTTTGCATTGGCATTGAATGGCATGTCACCTATTAATTTTCCACAATCAAGGCAATGAGAGTATTAGCATCAAAAGAAATTGAAAAATAATAAATGATTCTTCTTTAAACTGACTTCCTTTAAACCTAATCTCCTATAAGGCAAGGCTGCATGTGCATGCTAAAATAGTAGACAAGTCTTTGCAAGATTGTAGCCTAATCTCTAAATTTTGTTATCTGTATTCTAAAACATTATTTATAATTTACTGTGCAAAAATTAATCTGAATTGTTTACACATTCCACTGATGTTCCACAGACAAGTGTTTATTATTTATTAAGGATATTTTCTTAACATTGTTAATATATATGTTAATTATTTCCTGTAGTGTTTAATATCCTTAATCAGCATACACTGTTCTTCAGACCTACAGTTCCATTAACAAAGTAGAGAGAGAATGTGTTTGTACCTGCATACAGCTTTTTTAATCAGTAGTCGCTTTCTTTCTCCCATAACTTTTCTAATATGTTTTCTTTATGTTTTATTCCTTTACAGAAAAAACAGAGAACAAAGGATCTGTCCCAGGTGTTTCATTCATACAATCCATATGATCATAAGGTAAGCAAAAAAATACTACCTTTATTTGTTGTTTATAAAAATTCTAAACATTTGTGATAACTGTATATCCTGTTTAATGCAAAAATGAGAGAAAATTATAAGCCTATAAGCACTAGGGTATTCATGTTACTTAAATTTTGCTGTCATATAATTTTTTCCTTGTTTCTTCAAGCCAAACTTGAAAAGGTGTGTTTTCTGGTTCGTGAAATCAGTGGCTCACATTAACCTCATAGAAATATAATTTATAGACTGACACTAAATCATTCAAAGTGACCATATGTGGTATTGGATTCCCCCTCCTTTTTTACTCTCTATTTAGAAACTGTGTTACCCTTGAGTATGTTGCTCAGCCTGTTGTGTCAATTAGGCCCTGAGATACATGATACTAATGAATTATCTATTGATTCTGGAAGCACCGCTCGAAGAGGCTGCTTTGCTGACAGCCTGGTGGTCATCTGGGAGAAGAAGAAATACACATTATGTTATAACTTGATCCTTATTTGTAAAGTCTGGGAGCCCTGGTGAAAAAAAAACCCCAAACCAAAAATTCAACAAATGTATTTATTGTGTTCCACACTATAGGGAAAAAAAGAAGGCCACTTGCCTAAAAACTTTGCAAAGTGAAATAAAAAAAGAAAGATTTTGCAGAACTAACAAACAGAGATCACAGTATTTCTGTTCTATAACTATGTCATGGGGTTTTTGTAGACATGCAAAAGGGAGCATTAAGCAGCAGATTGAAGGAGTTAAGCAGGTTTGTAAATATTTTCAGGGAGTTCCTCCTATCTTGGATGCATCTGCTGGCATATTTTTTAACCAAGTGCACAAAACCCTTTAAGAATTTGTCAGCAGTATGAGATGTCTGTCTTTGCTGCTTCTGTTTTGCCAAGTGTGTGTGATTGTGCAGGTATCCATTAAAACGAAGAAAGATTTGAAACATTTCTGTTCTTGTTGTTTAGACGTTTCAAAGGAAAATTCTGAACTCTGCCACTTCTGTTGCTGGCCATGTACCAATACATGGGGAAAATCAAGTAGGTTTTATAGTTGGGAGAAGAAGGTGGCAGAAGTGTGTATATGTGTGCACCTCTCTCTTCCTGTGAACACGTGCATTTGTCTATGAGAAAGAAGTGCAGTGTGTAAATTAATGGATTACATTTATCAGGTGGGTTGTTGCTGTGAGAGTTCCATAGTTACCAGCAGCTTGAAAATTTACAGTTTAAAAACCGTTGTCAATCAGTAGGTATATTCTGTAATTTTAATAATTTTATATAATTTCAAGTTAAATCCATCACTTTGAAACAATTTTTTATGGATAGTTTTGCATTATTTACAAGGATTGGTAAAGCAGATATTAAGGGCCTGGAGAAACATGAAGAGTAGAGGTTAAAGAGTTAAAGTTAGTGCGACAGAGAATGGAATTATTCCTTTTTTAAATTGAGGCATTTTAAGGTAAATACAATAGTAAGTCAAGTAAGATCTAATGAGGAGACACAACTGATGAACTAGAAGCTCTGATATTCCCCACCATGTCTAAAGTCTCCTGTACCAAATACTTTTTATTCAAGTACAAGGAAATTCCATTATTCTTTTATTAGCATTTTTAATGGAGCTTGGCCGTTTGTAACTTCTGCTGCCTTCCTGCCCATATCCTTTGTGGCGTTATATCAAAGTATCCTCAAATGATTTTGGCTGCAGTTGCGAAGACTTGTGCACTCTTAACAAATTAGTCATTGGGCAATGTGAAATTGAATGTAAATGGTTAGATATATTCCCTTTTGATCTTTGCTTTAGGACCTTTAATAAATTATTAAAAGTAGCACAATTGTTTGATGAGTGATTTTTGAAGCTCCACACTTGCTGCTTCCAAGCATATTCTGCATTTATATATATGAGTGTAAAAGGGAGGGGAAAGAACAAATGAAAGTTTATTAAAATTATGGTCTTTCTTCATTTTCCATTTGACAGTGAAGGTTTTCCTTCTATTAACTACTTCTATTTGTAGTGGCTACAACAAACTTACTGCAGATTTCTTGCTCTGTGCTTTTAATTTCCAGCTGCCAATTTCACAATTATTGCAGTCTAGGAGAAGGTTTTTAATTTTTATATTAAATCTAACAGTAATCAGCATTAGTTGGAAGTACAGTTATTTCGAGTAGAGGTCTATATTAGTTTTACTCTAGTTCTGTTTTGCTTGATTTACATGGCATAAAAAGGTGATTTCATGATGGCTTTGTGAAAGTGTTGGTGATGCAGGATAGTGGCATGAATGATTGGAATTAGTGATTTACAGTATTCTTACTTGGTTGATCAAAGGATTTTTCTCTGAGAACCTTTCTTAAATAGAAAAGAGATGAACCTAAGGATAAGTTGGTACTTACTGATAGTAGTTAAAACAGTTGTAAAAAGCTTGTGAACTGCAGTGGCTGAAACAGGATTTGCTACCAAGATTTGATAGTACTTCAACCTTCTATGATGGAATATCTCATAGAAAAAAAGGCAATCAGAAAATCAGAAAATGTTCGTTCTTCCATGCTTGTGTTTCACTTACTAAACCAGAAAGTGAAGTTTTGAGGGAGTAACTACGCTAACCTTACTAATCTTATTACTATTTATGCATGGTCAGGAGACCAATAGCTCCTAGAAATAGTATCTGTTCCTGGAAATTTTACCTCTCTATATATTTGCCTATTTAGTGTAAGTTACTGCATCCTGAAAGACGTTTAAATATTTGTGGTTCTTCATTCCCAGGTGAAAAGCCAGCTCTTATATGGAGGTGGAAACATGGATTTACTTTTCCTTCCACTTCCAGGTGTGGAGTCTTATTTTTATCCAGTGAGGTCTTAATTCAGCAGCGGAGGAGGAGGAGCTTTTAAATTCCTCTCTGCAGAAGGGATGGAAAAGTGGGAGACATTCTGCCTCTGCTGATAGCAGGGGAGAAGTAGTTGAGTCCTGTTTTCTTTAATGCCTAAACAAGTATAAGTTAGAATCTAGTTGCGTTACTCATTGTTCAGATGAAATCGTTCAGCAGCCAGTCTGAGAAGTTTCCCTTTGGTTATATACTTATCCCATCCAGGAGGAATTGATCCTGCTCTCTTTAACTTGGTGTCACCATACTGCTTACAGAACCTCTGACTACAGAACTTGTGCATCTTTCAGATACTCTGCCACTGAATAAAGCTTGTTGTAGCATGAGTCTCGAATGCCTGGCAAACACACTGAATTTTTGATGTCAGATATATACAAAGAGGTCCTTTTTCTCAGATTTTTCTTTTGTTGTTGATAGAATAAATATCTCCTGAAATTCCTTCTTTTCAAAGCCAAATAATTAGTTAGGAAATGCTGAGATATATCTCAGTTATGAAAAACTGTTCCAGGTGTGTGATTGCCATTTGTTCAAACTTATTTCAGTTAGCATTTGTAAAGGTACATAGAACTCTATTTGTAGATGGAGGCATTTCTTGCTCCGAAATACCTACTTTTTCCTGTGTTTATGTAGAATAGGAATATGTATAGTCTGGCTTTCTTGAGAGTCAATTTCTGATTGCTGTGTAACTTCTCTAGTTAGAAGTAGAACAGCTCTTCCAATGATATGTACAGTTTATCTTTTTCTCAGACTGTCAGAAAAAGAGTATAAAATTGACATCCTCATAAAGCTGTACCAACAAGAGTTTTAGTATTTTAAAATTTAAAAGAAGATGGTTGAGGAGCGCTTTTTATTTTAGTTATAATCTGCCCAGTTTTCTCCTAGCTCATTTAATGAAAGATTATGTTTGCACACAAGTAATTTCTGCTGAATGTTTTTTGTGTGTATATTGTGAGGTTCCACATTGCACACGGCTGGAATTTTACTCTGCCTGCAGTGGATGTTTAACTCAAAAGTAATGTAGTTAGACCTTTCTCCAGAATTAACTTTGCCTTTTAACATTTATAACTCAGTTTTTTCAAAGCTATTTACATAGCAGTTCACCTGGCCCAAACAAGAGGTTTGAGAAGCTGAATAGGAGTTCCAAGATCCTCTATGCATCAAGTGTCCAAATTCAGCAGCATAGAGCCCTAGTTCCTTTTCTTCTTTTTGTCAGATGTGTTTAAGTATTCGGTCTCTCCCTAGAGCAGTTGTTTAAAACTATAATCCTCAATTTATGCTCTGCAAAAGAATGTTTTTACATAGTAAACACAGTATAGCAGAACTACTATTCATTTTGCTGCTTTGCCTTCTTGGGAGGATAGCCAGAGAGACCTTAGGGCATGTCCATACATGCCTCTGGCACCATGGTGTTGTTACAGTGAGAAATCCCCTGAGAGTTGTGCTTAAAATTCAGCTCTGTATTTGTTTCTGCCTTTTGCAACCTGAAACTCTTCTTCTCAAATAGGGCATGATCTATGAAAAAATAAGGTCATGTCTTACAGCGTTAGTAATTTATTTTAGTATATACCGTATCCAGCCAAGTAAGAAATAAAGTCAACATTCATGTGATTTGAAAAGAGTTTTTTTGAGAGATTTTCTCCAAAATTGAAAGTGCTCAGGATTAAAAAAAATTAATTGCTATTTCAAAATATGCTCCAATTGATGCAATACTACTAAAATAATTGTAATTGTCTCATGTTCTTTGTTAATGTGTTCTGGAAATGTTAAAACACTCAAAAATCTAAAATGCCTTAGACAAAGCTCGTGTGTTTGCCAAGTTATATGGACCACTGTGTAAAGATTTTGGTTTTGATTTTTTTATTGGGTGGGGAGGGGGAGAAGAGGGGCAGGGTTTGTTATGTTTGTTGAAGTGGGATTTTTGGGGGTTTTTTGCTAGCCCTTAGCCTGGTGAGCAGTTTTGGGAGACAGGGGTATAATGTCCTGCATTCTGTTGGCATAATTGATTCAAGGAACATTAATAACAAAATTATGGCTATTCTTAAGGTGCCAATGGCTTCTGTTGCCTACAGGCCTACCATGTTTTCAGCAAATTATTTCAATAGTATACAGTCTCTTGCTTAATGGACAATAAATGATCTAACGTCAGCTTCCTTAAACTGAGTTTCTTTTACTGGGTTCTGTAGTTCTTCTGGATAGTTGATACTTTGTGTCAGAATATTTCCAAAAATTGTACTTCTACACATTGAAACAGGCTATAAATAAGGAGGGAATAAAATTGTGTTTTCACAGTGTAGCAGACTGGAACCACTATCAACAATTTTGGGCACTGCCTGTTGAGGTATATCTGTATGCTCTAAGTGGTTTTCAGTGGTGGTAACACATTAATCATAGCAATGCCTGAGGCTGTGACATTGTCTGGAAACAATCATGGGCATCCCAGGTGAAGGGTGAGAGTTTCAAGTCAGTTGTCTTCTGATAAAAGAAAAGCACATCAGATACTGCATTTCTTCCACCTCTGTGCTGTAGCTGGTCAGTCACCTTTGGGGATCACAGGCTGTGACAGGGAAATGGAGGGTGCAAGTGACCAGCAACTGTTTTTACCATTTAGTTAAGCAGCAGAAACAGGGGGAGATGGGAAGTTAAGCCCTTCATTTGGGATCAGTTTTCTTACCAATGAGCTGCTTCCTTTCATTTTTCTCCCATGTACAGGGAATCCTTCACAAATAAGCAAATTTGAACAGAAGAAATTATGATGTCTACTGAAAGAAACCACTCTAAAATGCCTGCTGTTGGCCAGCTTTCTAATGGCAGACATCTCCATAGTATTCTTGTTAATTAGGTCCTAAAAGCTTTGAAGATGTTTCTGCATGTGGTTTCATAAGAGCATATGTAAATTGAAATGTTGGACACTTGTAGAGTCGGAAGTGTTGCTATAGAAGTGTAGCTTCTCGAAAGATGCTGGTGAAAGACTAAAACATAGTTGCAGCATTAAACATATCTGACAGGTGAGATTTACATCTTTCTGTAACTTGTGTTTTTAGTTTCAGACCTCTCAGGCTTTGAGATCTTCTACTTCTGTGTTTGCTGCTGTCATCTTTCATAGCTACTGGTAAATATGTGAGGCATGGCAGCTAGCATGTGTAAGTAAACCAGGTTTGATACTTTTTGAAGTCTGGAAGTGGGAAATTACAGAACTACTGAAAACCACAAGCAATTCTAATTGTTTTTCCAAAGGACAGTAATGTTTCTCAGTTGTTAGCTGTATTTTGTAAGATATCCTGTGGAAGTGCTCGGAATCTGTAGGTTTTACTGTTGAGCCAGAAACAAAAGAAAGCAGTTTTGAGGTAATATGTCAGCCTTCAGATTTTTTTGGGTAATAACTTGGATATCTAATTCTGGAAAATAATAAAAATCCTTTTAACCTGCTTTCCACTTATTCCAAGAACAGCTTTGTACTAAATGATAAGGCAAGTGTGAGGTTGCAATGCCTGTGATAAAAGTCATGGTCTGAATTTCCTAAATGAGGTGCTTTGAATTCTTCTTCTGTAAGTTGAATAGGTTTTCTAGGTTATTGCTGAAAAGGGACAAAGCCTTTTGCTATCTCCTGCCTTGAAACAGATTTCAGGTTTAATTTAATAGCTAAGATGTCAGATATGACCACATTTTATGGAAATATTCTTCTCTGTTCCCTTCCCTTGTGTTCAGAACCACTTTTTGGAGGAGGTTACATAAGGTTGTTTTGTGCTCCTGATATGACATGAGGCTTCAAAGAAGACACCTGAAAGAGAAAAGCAATTTCTATTTGGAAGTGCAGTGCAATGGCCTTGTGCTAATGGCGCACTTGAACATTACTTGATGATAGTGAAGAAAATCTAATTGCCTGAAAAGCTTCTGTTATTCTTGACTTAACTCTGAGCTGCATTGAAGTTTATGCCATCTGTAAGACAGAGCAAGCTAATATGCAGACAGTTTGGAAAGGGCTATTCAAATACTGGACATTTTTTCAGGGTTTGTAGAGAACGGGCAGAGAAACAAGGTAAGCAGTGCAATGAAAGAGCTCACTTCTCCATTGAAAGATGTACATAGAGAAAGACGTATCTGCTCTGTCTTAATTCTATAGCTGAAATGTTGTGAGAAAAGAGTTACAGTCTTATTTGAAGTCTATATTGCATCCAGAAAATAAAAAACCAAAGAACCCTGAATAAATTCCTCAATTTATTGCCTAAAACCCGTAGTTTGTTGGTTGAATTTGTTTTACACAGAACCTAAAATATGTCGGGACAGGTATATATGATTAATATTTTGTTTAAAATCATATTTAATGCTAGTATCTTTTGCTGTAATTGGATATTTGAAGCATGGAACCCTGTCTAATGATAACCTATTTGTTTGAGGTTATTACCTGGATTATCAACAAGATATTTTCTCTATCTATTTTAAATGATCTTTCAAAAAATTGTTTAACAGTAGTCTGTTAAATCACATTTCATCTATACACAAAGGTACTGCTCTGTGATGATGTGTATGCTTAGATATTCAGCAGAGTTTCACAGGTGCTGTACACAGGTACATGTATTATTGAAATATCTTCATTAATGATCTTGAGAATAGTTTTAGTAAATGAGCTAATGTAATCTACATATACCCCTCCCCCAGTGTAAAAACAGGTATACACTTTTTGAGTTTAACAATTGTAAAAATAGTGATCATTTACTTCACAGTTTATCTCCTTGTTACAGAAAGCAATGCTACGTTGTGTAGCAGATTGCCTCAAATAAGTATTTTCTACCTACAAAAAAAATTATTGAAACATAAAATGAGGTTTACAGTGGCATTATCTGCCACATGAACTCAAGCTGAAGAAATTCTTTAATCCTCCTCTTATTTTCCAGAGAAAAACATTATTTTTTACTACATGTCTTGTGTCAGTTATGTACCATGTCCACCATTGCTCTGGTACTGACACAGAAGTATGAAAAAGAAAGCTATTTTAGGATTTTTCAAATTCGTTGTTGGAAAACCTTGACATCACAAAAAATAAACAGGATTGTTACGATTTTTTAAGCTCCCTTTAATTTTCTATTGGCAACGTGATGATGTGTTTAACTATGAGTTCTGTGGACATTCCAAGTCTTTCCTTCTCCCTTGCCCAACACCTCATTTGACCTGTATCTCTCTGGCTATGCAGTTTGTACTAGCTTGGATTTGCCACTTACCTTTCACCTTCTCTCATTCCACCCCCCACCCCACTTTCTTTATTCTATTACCATTTTGCACCTCAAAAAGAAAAAAATTGGGGTTTTTTCCTCTATGTAGTCTAACTTCTTTTTTTCCGTTTCTTCCTACCTATTCTTTCTTTAACATCTTCTTCAAGTATTAACGTTGTATTCTCTCTCTATTTATTTGTATCTACCTGCCTTTCTGTTTTTTGTGATTTTTTCCCTATTTATGGAGTCCCTTAGTTCTTTAGCTGTACTTTGGCATTGCACTAAAGTGGCTGTGGGAGGAGAAGCCATCACATCAGGTGGAGTAGTACATGAGCACAGTGTTGTGGAAACCCATCCACAGAGGTGATGGTAGAGCTCTTTACTATTTAAATTTTGCTATTGACCTACATATTCATATGACCAAGATCTTGAGCTTGCTTGCTTTTATCGAATTACATATCAAGAGACCCAACTAGAAATGCTCCATTTGTTTTTATTTTGTTAAAATTTCCTCTCTGTACTATATCCCACTTAAGAGCATGAAGGAAGGTTAGATATACAGTTGAAAAGACAACTTTGAATAAAGTGACTATGGAAAACAATAGATATAATTTGGACTTTAGATTGCTCTATGCTGGAAACTAGTTCTCCTGCTGTCTATCCCCACAGTGCAGTTCAGCCACTCAGCATGAGATGAAATGCTCTGCTTTGAAGAGCAGCTGGAGGAGGAGTCTCAGAATTTGCCAGCAAACAACATGAATTTTGCATGGTTAATCTAGGTGATTGTCACCTGCAGTGAAGCATCTTATTTTAGTTGCAAGTGAAATTTAGGGTTCTCAAAAACAGTGCTCTCAGTGGTCTTGCCCTCAGTCTGCCTGTGTCTGAAGGAAGCTCTCATGACCTTAGGGGACAGAGAGTGTTTGAGTTCCAGTGTAACTAGAAAAACATTGTGGTTTTTACCAATTGCTTATTCTTTTTGAGAATTGCAGGATGAGTGCTGAGGGATGTCAGTGTCCTGATGATATTGTATACATGCTTACAGTAAGTAAAACTAGCAACATTTAGCTAGATTTCCCAGATAATAACATATGCTCTATCCATGTGAATTACACATTGGCTTGAAAGACTTCCAAACCTTGTTCCAGTTTGGAGGTTCAGAGTCGGAAGACTTTGAGATCATCCTGCAGTGTCGACATACCATGGAAATTTAGGTCTCATCTAAAATATATGCTTCAATTTCAGATGTACTTGAGCTCTAGAGTATGACAAGGAAGGAGTGATGCTGTCAGTAGGAAGAGAGGTACAAAACTGGATTTTGTCATAAATACACATTAACACGGCCTATTTCATTCCCTTAATATGGCATGTTCTTCATACTATTTTTCCCCTGTATTCTGGTATTTTATGTATAGAAAAGGGTTTTCTTCAATAAAACCTGCATCCATCCGAAGATGTGATTCTAGAGACTACCTCTCTTTGATTTGTATTATGTGAAGTATAAGATGCTTGTGGGGCTAGTGGCAAATTTAAGGTTTGATATCTCATGATCCATCAGGATAAAAATAGGAAGTTTATATTTCCTTAAAGGAACAAAAGCTTTACTATTTCTTCATGATAAATATGGCATTTTCTAATATCACTGAAAGCAAGTAACAAGTTGATCTTTAAAGATGACATTTTAGTTCATATAAATGCTGCTGCGGGTCATGTTTAATTTTTCTTTCACTCATTTTTCATACCATCATGATAGTCATACCTACTCACCTAGCCTTATAGAAAAAAGAGATGAATATGCAAGTAGTTGAACAAAGCATGAGATTTTTTTAGTGAAATGTTTTTCTGTGAAATTTGATATATGTAGCACACGTAAGAGATGTGCTGCGATAAAACACTTCAGATTGCAAAGACAAGCGGTCATGCTGACAAATCCTTGATTTCATACTGTCATGCTAGTTTGTGGAAAAAACACCTCTGTGTTATAACTGCGGCTCATTTTTGTATCCTTTAATATTGCCAGCATCATTTATGAAGCATGTGTATGGTGAATTATGCTTCTTCGTGCCTTTTATTTTTACAAGCTTATTTTTTAAATAATAGCCCTGTTTGGTACAAAACCTTATAAGATGAAATCCTTCAGTGTTTCATGTTGCAAACCCTTTTTTCATATTATATGTGTAATATAAAGCTAAAAATATGAACCATTTGTAAGTCCTGTGTGGGAACAGACATTAACTACCAATTCACGTGTCAGACAGACAGTGGCAGCTGCTTTGTTTATGTATGGCACGATCCCATATTAAATCAAATGGCAAGTGCACAGTTTGGCAGATACTGTCATCAGTGCAAACATTATTAAACTCATTAAAGAAACTGCTTTTAATTTTTTTATTTAAACTACATATATTTGCTTGCAGAGCCTTTCCCAGTCAAAGCCTACAGTAGCAAGTACAATTCTCCAGTTTTTTTGCCTAACAAAGCCTTCTGTGTTTCTGGCTCCTCATCAGGGGCAGTGCAATGATGTTTATGGCTTTCCCTGCACATTGAGCATTAGGATCTGTGACCAGAAATTCCATTTGAGAGCACATCGTTCTGGATAGTGCTCAGTGGTCTTTTCAGTTTGATTGATGGCTCTGGTTTTGCACCATCTGGCTTCTGATAGGCTGCATTAATCATATTCTGAATTATGAAAATTTAGACAGGATTTTTTAATGATGTATGTTGAAAAATGCATGATTATATGTATTTGTGTATTTAACTCCTGTAGGTTCCAGGCATACAAAAGAGAGCAACAACCTCTCATGCAGTTTGTATTGAGTCTCCAAACAAATCTATACTTATGAATGCCCATATTTTGATTTTACTCCTAGTTCTAACTTTATTTTATTTTCCCTTTCTATCAGCTTTTTATAGTCAGTGCCTTGTGTCAACGTGATTTTTTGTTAGGAACAATGGGCTTGTCTAAATCATTTGAGTCGCGTCTCAGGTGTTGTATGTAAATCTTAACATTTCTTTCTGGTGCTTTGATGATATGCTGAAGTTCCTTGCTTCTTTGTAAACATAGCATGAGATCACAGAATCACAGAATTTCTGAGTTGGAAGGGACCCATGAGGACCATGAAGACCAGCTGTTAAGTGAATGGCCCATACAGGGATCAAACCTGCGACCTTGGTGTTAAAACCATGCTCTGGAACTGAGTGTCATGAGGTTTAAAATTCTGTATGTGGAGAACATCTTAAAATTGTCATATGTAAATTCACACCTTGGGGAAAAATTAATAATCTGAATTATAGATGCAATATACAAATGTCAATAACTGGCCATATTGGGAGCTTCTGTGAGAGTTTGTCAACAGCGAATTTAAAGTATTGTGTTGTTGGATTAGCAAAATTAACTCTCCCAGTGTGGAATTATACAGCCAGCATGCAGTTGTTCAGTATTCCAGATTTCATTTGGTTTTCTAATTCATAAGTAAGCAGTTCTCTACAGTCCTTCTTATTAGGTTGCTTTCATTCTGTCATAGTTTACAATTTGACTTAAGGGGAAAATTTGGCCTATGCTATACCCAGTCACATTGAAGCAATGAACTAGATGTTAGGTATCAGAAGCTATTTAATCTTCCCCACTTAAAGTTTCAGAGACTACAGGATGAGAAACTGCCCTGGATTCCCTTCCACTTACACTGCTATGGATGTAAAACTGTGAAATGGCAGGCAGACAGCAATACTTTATACTCTTAGTAAGAAATCCAGTAAGCGAAGGTGCTATGTCCCCAAATCCAACTTTTCCTGATCATAGTGGAGTATGCTTTCTAAAGTGTTCCTCACCAATCAAATGGTGTCGAAGTATTGGAGTCACCAGTTTTTTATTCACAGCTATAGATTAAGTTATTGTTTGAAGTTTTGTTCCTTGTTTTGTTTTTATTTTTTGGCCCTATTTTCTCTCACTTTTCCACATATAGTCCCATTAGCAGAACTTGCAGGTACTTTATAGTCTTTTTTTTTTTTAGCATATATTTTCCTTCTGCTTTGCTTGTGAAAATAGTACCTTAAGAAAATGAAGTACAGAAGAGTTTCATATATATATATATGGTATAACGTAGCAGAAAGGTAGAGCAACAATCGTCCATAACCCCACCAACTAAAGCAAAATTTTCTGTTCTAATTTCATTTCTGCCAAGCTTGATGATGTCTCTCTGTAAAGCAGATGAGGTTTCTTTCAAGACATCTGGCATGAATTCTTTGTAATATAAAACTGTTCTTAGGGTCCAAAGCTACTGGCATGTTAGAATGTTCTTTGACATACTACAGCAAGAAACAATTTTTTGAGGAAAATTTTAGAAAATTCAGTCACTGACACTAAACTTCTTAAAGTCTGGCACTGTGTAGATGCTGAGAGCACCCTGTTTTACCTTTGTTCATTTTCAGTTTTCTTCAAAACTCAACTTTGTCTGTTTTCCCCCCTCTAATGTGTCCATGTTTTCTTGTACATTTATTTTGAAAACAAGGGTTGTTTGTTTGCTTATGTTCTCACAGCTTTTTAGAACAGACATATGGAGTTGAGAAAATCATAATTCACCAGTAATCTGTGTTAAGTATTGATGCTGAAAATTACAGTAAGCAAGACCTGCTTCATCTTTGTTACAAAAGAACTGTCTTCATTTGCTTGACAAAGAAGATTTTAAAAAAATCTTCAAGGCTGCACTACTGATCAAACTGTGCCCAATGTTGAATTACAGTCCTTTAGTAAGTCAACAATAATATTGAGTAGTTTTGCCATGGCCTCACAGATATAGAACTCCCATGCTATTTTGCCTGGATTATTGTAATTATAGTTTACCTCAGAGACATTATGGAAGTTAAAAAATTAAGGTCTTGCCAACAGGCATAATCAGTATCTTCTCCTAAGCTCCCTGTTCCCTATTCATAGAAGCCTGGATCTTCCATCTGAGAAGAAGCCTTCAGTATGAACGCTGCTCCCTTGTGTTCTCATTACTCAGTTTCCAACTTGGAATAGCAGCATCACTGTACAGGCTTGTGGAAGCTGGAGCCACCCAATATATTGTTGATAGCAAAGATCTTAGGTGAAAAGGACAGTTGTTTGTAGTAGCATTCTGCAAAGGTTCCTCTGAGCTTGGTGAGACATGAGCAAGATCTACACACCTCCCTATTACACTTCAAAACCTGGAGAAAAAGCTAAATTCATATGCAAGTGTCTTTGCGAAAATGGAAAGATCGTTGTTATTATCATTCAAGCACTGGGATGTAGTATCAAAGGGTGAGTTCAGGGCCTGCAGGATGGTTGATAGAAATCCCTAACAAGTGAAACATTTGTGCTGTGGATCTCCTTTAATCTCTTTCCAAATTCGTAGATGCTAGCTTAGAAAAATAGCCCACAACTTATCATACAAACTACTGGTGTTTTTGACTTTCAGTGAGCAACTTAATATTAAGAAACATTGCATTACCATATTTTCTGAAATTCAAGGCCTGCCTGTGCTTTCCAGTGGTACAACCCCAGTCAATCTTGCTTAGTCCCTGCAGGTTTAATGACTTAGCTTCCTGAATCAATGCAGTCAGTTAATTCTGTAGAAATATGCCCTGCATTGCTATAGTGATGCTGCATGTTCCTTAATCACCACTTTGTTTTTGTTTCTGTTTCAGTAAAGAGAATGGAGGGATTTGAATTTTGTGTTGTATTTTGGGTTGGAATTTTTTTTGTTTGGTTGGCTTTTTTTAGTTTTGTTTTAGTTTTATTGTCATTCTGTATGTTGGAAAAAATGTAAGGAGTAAGCAAATACTCTAAAATATTCCTGCTTCTGTATGCATATTCCAGTCCTTATGAAGGTTTCCAACAACAAATCAAAAAATGAGATGACTAAACCTTTTAATGAACTCTTTCCCAGGATTATTTAATATACAGGTATCTGGTTTTGCTGTTGCTCTGATTATTAGCAATAGTGTATCAAAAATGTTAATTTATTCTAGGATGTTTGAGTTTGGAAAACAGATGCCATTGGTAGTTATCTTTAAAAATTCAGCATGTTTGTATTTAAAAATCTTCAGGATTTGATATGAATAATAATCTTGGAAAGTATGCATGTTAAGATTTTTTAAATTATTTCAAGGGATTCTTGCTTCTTTGAGACTATATACAGGTTTTTGGTGCTTTTAAAACCAACTCCTTTATAAATGCTGTCTTTGAGTAATTCCTTTTCTTATGATGCATATGGTTTTAAGGGGAGAGGAAGCTTTAATTGATTGGATTCTGTGGGTATGTAGCATACATTCCTCTTTTAATGGTTGGCACTGTGTGTACACTCTGCAAGCTCAGTGCATCTGATCTGAAATTGGGCCTGTACATCAAAACGTTTTGTGGAAGTAGGGAAAGTGAAAGTACTTACTGTAAAACCTTTCTAATGCCTCATATCTCAATCAAAGTAATGTAGTTACATGTATTGGAAATAGGATAATGTTATTGCCAAAACAGCTGTTTTGTCTTTAGTCGTAGATAATATGCCATTATATCACATACATATATATAACTTCTGTTGAGAATGCTCTCCAAATTGTCTTTAGAAAGAGCCCTTCTAGGCCTCGGTGAGTTTTTTTTTTTACTCTTATACCTACAGCTTACCCTGATTATGGAACATAATTCCATAAAAAGAAAAGCCTAGAGCCAATGAGAAGAGAAAGTTAATTGCCAAGGAATATCTCTGTGTGTGTTTTGGTGGTGGCTGTGATTCTTGAGGAACAGTCTCCTCTTTCATAATCTCAAAATCTCAGCTCCAGTGGAATATTTGAAATGAGATATCAGCCTATTTTCTTCTGGAAAGTAAGATAGCTTTTGATTTCTAAGCTAAAGCCTATAAATTAGCCAGAATAAAAAATTGCAAGCAGCCTATTTGTGGGGGGATAAAGGAGTTTGCATCCCATAGGAAAAATAACAGTCATGTGAGGGTGTATGAGTGTATGGAGAAGACTTGGCTGATATGTGTTTGTGTGTCTAAGTCAAATACCAGTCCAAAGTTATTGTCCTGCTATATTTCCTCAGCAGTGAACACGAAAGTGACAACTGCTGTGGTACTCAGGCACCATCTGTCTTGTGAACCCTGCCATTCTGTTCTTGCCTGAATATGATAAATTTTACCTTATTTTTTCAAGAAAATAAAAATAGTATTTAATCTACAGTTCAAAAGCTGGATAAATTCCAAGTGAGGCCCTGTTAGTAGTGATATCCCTTGTCTCTGGGGGTGTAAATTTGGGCTTACACCTAAGTGTGTGTATATAAATATTACAGATTTATTGCTCTCTGTGCTCTGCTATTCTACAAGTACAAGTCTGTATACAAACATGCTACATAATAAATAATCTTTTTAACAATCACAGTAATTTGTAATTTTTACAATAAAATAGTTCTTTTTAAATTGTGTATCTACAACTGAAATTTCTAAAGCTATTCTAATGATTGGGATGAGGGAGGAGTTCTGGAGGTGGTCTTTTGCTTGGTTTTTTTATTTTGAACTCTTCGATGGTGGTATGTTGTGGACAGTGTCTTCAGCTATTTTTGTATTTTAATTTCAGCATGGTCAGATTTGAAATTACTGGATAATCTCTCAAATGCAACCTGCCTGTTTTCTTCCATGTAAACAAATTTCATTTAGAGTGGTTTGGGATTTTTTTCCAGAATTCCCAGTGAGGTAGTATTTTTCTAACTGTCTGACTGCTGCTTTTTCCACTTTCACAAATGTTCCTCATCTTCAGTTTGTTAAAGTTTAACTATACTCATAGTCTCAGACTCTGAATTATTGTGCAGCACCACAGTTAAATACATTGGACAGCAGCAAAAGAACCTGACAGCCAGCTGGCTCCATGCACAGCTTTGTCTTATGATGAGTATAATGAATAGGCACTTAAAAATTGTAACCCAAGATCTGCACGTCTCTGCAGAAATTTGAAGCACCTGCTTCACTTTTAAATTTAAGTGTTTGTATAAAGTCTGCACATTTGTAGTCTTTCTTGGGCATTAATTAAAAATGATATTGCGACTTGAGAAAAGCTGACCTCACGTAAAAACTTAATTATTTTTAAACACTATTTTAAGAAAGTGATATCCACACTGTAGCTCTTTGCAGTGAGCATGCATAACGAAAGCAGTGTGAAGCCATGAGTCCTAATTGCTTTGTTTTGTGTACCAAATGACAGCAAACATGTATCTTAAAAACTGAACCCAAGCTATCTTATGGAATTACATACCCTTCATATAAACCGAAGGAAGCTTTTGTAATGGCACATATATGCAAAGGTGGGACATCTTTACCTTCTCTACTTTTTTCAGTCACTTAAATTTTTTTGCTGAAAATTTTGTGAATATATTTTCATCTTGGAAATGTCTGTTCAGTATAATTAAGTAGTTTTCTTACACAAGTACACACAGAATTACACACACAGAATTAATAAGGTTGGAAAAGACCATGGAGATCATCGAGTCCAACCTTTACCTAGGTTAACAACCTACCCAACGTCAGTCTAACATCTATACCATCTAAACCATTTAAACCATCTAAACCATAACACTAAGTTCATCATCTAACCTATCCTTAAACACATCCAAGGACGGTGACTCCACCACCTCCCTGGGAAGCCCATTCCAGTGGGGGATCACTCTCACTGTGAAAAAATTCCTTCTGATATCCAATCTAAACCTCCCCTGACGCAGCCTAAGACTGTGTCCTCTCGTCCTGTCATTGGGAGCCTGAGAGAAGAGACCAACCCCCGCCTGACTACAACCTCCTTTCAGGTAGTTATAGACAGCAATAAGGTCACCCCTGAGCCTCCTCTTCTCCAGGCTGAACAACCCCAGCTCCCTCAGCCGTTCCTCATAGGGCTTGTGCTCCAGCCCCTTCACCATCCTCGTTGCCCTTCTCTGGACAC